>CANNZV010003986.1:0-50038 GCA_947561585.1 Caprella mutica
CTATGAAACATGATGTGCCCCTCAAAACTACGAAGTTGCCTGTTTGATATTTTTATTTTTACTTAAATTTTAATCTCTTTAGAAGAACTACAGGCACCAGAATTATAGAATATGGACATTTTTTGTGCAAACAATCCTTAATTTAATTTCTTCTTTTGTGGAACGTTTTTTGAGGGAAATGTATCCTTGCAAGATCTTGAAGTCGAGAGACTATATCCTATGTTTACTTGTAATTATTGGAGACGTTTTGGAGAATTCAGGCCATTTCAGAGACAGATTTGAAAATCTTTGAAGACAAATTGTCCTTATAATAAAATCTTGAAGTCTGATTTGACACACTTTGCCAAGTTTTTACTTCTCATCAATAAATATCCTTATCCTTAAAATTGTATAATTCATAAACTCTATTTGTCTCTCCAGTTCTGTCCAGACCAAAAGTATCCAAATTTCTCTCCAAAATGATCAAATAGTCATAAATTCTCTCCAAAATAACATTGTAGGATAGGAGAAAATTAGATATTTCTCTCCATTTGCAATTGAAGGGCTCAAAATAACTCACAAACTAGCCATTTTAAGGACATGCTTAATTATCTGGACACTTTGCAGACTGACCCAGTCTGAAGAGTATGAAATGATTTGAGTATTAATTCTGGTCTAGTCCTATTTAATTCCTATATTCCTGTGCTATTTGCTACACCCCTACCAATATCTGTAAAAAAATATCCTGGGTCTTAGGATACATTCTTTTCATACAAGCTGATTTCACTCTGAAAAGTGTCTTTTCTGATGAATCAATTACTCTTTTAGAGTTCAGCAAACCTTCAAATGCAGTAATAAATTAATGGGAACTGTATAATCCTCAGCACTAAGCCTCTAAGGTATTTTTCAGAGTGGGCTGACTTTTCCAGTTCTGCAGTCTGGCAGCTGACAGAATGATAACTGACTTTGTCCACATTTTGAAAAATGGCCCTAGGATCTAGGAATTGTCCCTTGCTATCTCATTTTCTGCAGCTGGAAGTTATCACTCAGATTTTATTTTAGGGAATGCAGAATTTCTGATCTAGCAATTGAAACAAAAGTTGCATACTTTAGCCTGCAGACTAGAAATCCTGAACAATTAAATGGTGATAAACTTGTGCTTTAGTGCTGCCCCTGATTTATATTTTTGATTCTTATATAGGTAGGAGCCATTCAAGATGTTTTCAACTACACCATTTGTTGAGAAAACTTTGTTTAGAGATATTGCGCAATTTAGTTTTTGATAGGTTATGCATTAGGGAAGTCTGGGAAGGTACCTTTGCAGTTTATATTGCATATAACATCAAACACATGTATATCAGGAGTGTTACCCTCCAAACCCTTAGCCTGCTTATTAAACAATCAGGTAGCTACCTAATGGAATCTTACCAAGTACCATATAGAAACTTCAATATATTCATAAGTTAATTTACTTTGTAATGTTTACCTGTACTCTGAAACTTATTAAGGTTTTATGTGTGCTTTAACACATTCTTCTTCACTTTTATCATTATATTGAGTTATATAGATAATAAAGTTCATAGCTAATCCTTTTTATAGGTACAGTAAACACTAGATATTTAATTCATAAGCTTTTGTAGCAGATCATTCATTTTTTAATATGCTTAATGACTTAATGTTAATCAAATAGTAGTTTTGAATTGTTTGATTATTTATTTTGCTAATTGATGTTTTGGTGATATTATAGTGCATAAAGTTGTTGAAAAAGCTTAAGCTATTTTCTTGAAACATGCATTGATGAGGAACCCAAAAAATGCCAAATATAGTTAGGCATTAGAAGATATTTTTCCAGTAACAATCAGAAGTATGGAATCTAACAATTCCTGTGTTGTTGTTAACTTGTTGGTTGATACTAGCTGCTAGATATTTTTATTTCCTTATATTTTGGTACTCTGATACCTTGAAATACCTCCAATTAATAGACTCATCACAACTATTTTTGTTTCTATATGCTTTAGAAGTTTTTATAATAGATACAAAGTAATAGTAGTTTCATTTCAGAGATGCTAATTTTAATTCTAAAGAAAAGATTCCATGCCTTTTGTTTTGTATGTCAGCAAGACACAATATCGGAGGTTTCTCAAGTTATCTGAATCAGAGTTCCAAAATTTATGGGTGATTCTGATACATTATCAGCTTGTACCAACTAACAACAAAATAGGCATTTTTAGGTTCTGGGCATCTAGTGGGTTCTGAGCAAATATTAAAGTTTGTTATTTATAAATTTAAGTATGCTTGTGTATTACAAGCATTGTTTCTGCAACTGTCCAGCCTTTTCAACAACTTCCTCAAGTTGTAATTGAAGTATCATCTATTGACACTACAAAGTACTAAATAACTAATGAAATTATGAACAAATTGAAGATTCAATATGGTAGCTACTTGGTTAGGTACCATTAAGTAGAGAAATATCTATCCGGATATAAATATAAAATAATCAGATATCGGTATTGTGTTGGAAATCTTGTGGGAAATATGTTTTTTTTGGATAGAATCTGCATTGTTAAAAAATTTGGTTTTGTTAATTGTACTTTTATGTACAACAGAGAATCATTAATAACTTAAATTGAGAACAAATATGTAATATTATTTTTATAAAATTTTAATGGGAAATCAAAAACCAAGCATTTTAAGTTTTTTATTCTGTGTCAGATTAGTTTTTTGTACTGTTGTTGCACAGAGTATGAAAAATTTAAAAGCTTCTAGCTAAAAGAATATAAACTGCACCAAATTTATGCAATTTTCAGAATAATGGTTATCCTAGTTCTACAATATTATGAAATATTCTCATTTTTTTCAGAGTGTTTGGAGAGGACTTTTGAACACACATATATATATAGACTCTGCAACTGCGGTTTAGTTTCTGGCTTTCTGTCTGTTTGCAGACTGCCAGGCTCTCACGCATTAATATGCTGCTAATCACTAGCTAGGGTAAAGTAAAGTCCCAAGTTATTGTACAGTTTCATATTTTTATATTTTTTTCACATGAAAAACTATAATTCAACAATTTAACTCATTGGAGCTCAAATTAAAATGTTAAATGATAAATTATATAGTTTTTGAAATGTAGAACTGTCCTATAACTTGGAATTTACCATAATTTAGTATTTTACAATTACTATGCAATGTACACTAGGTTGGTTATTAATATTTGGAATTTGTGTGTCTTGTCCATTAGTAAAATCTTGTTAATTAATATTCAATAATTAATACCCTTTTTGTTTTCAGGTTTATTGTCAATAGTTAGATGAATGGCCAAGAAAAACAGAATGTAAAAGATAACAAATGATTGCTTCATTTGTAATGAATAAGTGCCTAGTGAATATTATATTAAATTCACAAGCATACAGTTATGCACAGTAACACTTTCTTTATTATTTAGCTTTATTTTTTCATCTTCAAGTCTTCATTATCATTTACCTAAGTGTTTCTCAGTGATATTTTTGTGAGAAAGTCAACCTAGTTCCACAAAATGCGCGAGTTCAAAGTAGTCGTGTTGGGGTCAGGCGGAGTAGGAAAGTCTGCCCTCACGGTGCAGTTTGTGTCGGGCTGTTTTATGGAAAAGTATGACCCCACCATTGAGGACTTCTACCGCAAGGAGATAGAGGTCGACAACTCCCCCTGTGTTTTAGAAATATTAGATACTGCTGGAACTGAACAGTTTGCTTCTATGAGAGACCTATATATTAGGAATGGACAGGGTTTTGTAGTTGTTTATTCATTAACAAATCAACAGACATTTCAAGACATAAAGGGAATGAAGGAGCAAATAGTGCGTGTTAAAGGAACGGATAGGGTACCTCTTCTATTAGTCGCTAATAAGGTGAGTAACATCCTCTATCAGTTCTATTTGCTTTAGGAAATACTGACCACAAATGTACTACTTTCTCTGGAAACTGTCTGTTATTTCTTATAAATTTTAGGGTAAGTTTGAGTTTTCGATAATGTTCATCGATGGTATTTTGACATCCAAATTTTTCAGTTATAAATTTTGGAAAGATATCAGGTGCTAACAGTAAAGTTTTTAACTTTAATATGGCTACCTTTTTCATTGTTTATTATCTCAATATAAAGTAAATTCTCTGTTATTGGATGATTCTTTATCTTCATTCACATAAAATATATTTAATTAAAATTGAACTTACTAAATTATCATTCAACTTACTAAATTATCATTCAACTTACTAAATTATCATTCAACTTACTAAATTATCATTCAACTTACTAAATTATCATTCAACTTACTAAATTATCATTTAATTTACTAAATTATCATTTAATTTACTAAATTATCATTTAATTTACTAAATTATCATTTAATTCACTAAATTATCATTTAATTTACTAAATTATCATTTAATTTACTAAATTATCATTTAATTTACTAAATTATCATTTAATTTACTAAATTATCATTTAATTTACTAAATTATCATTTAATTTACTAAATTATCATTTAATTTACTAAATTATCATTTAATTTACTAAATTATCATTTAATTTACTAAATTATCATTTAATTTACTAAATTATCATTCAACTTACAAAATTATCATTCAACTTACTATGATAATCATTTAACTTACTATGATAATCATTTAACTTACTATGATAATCATTTAACTTACTATGATAATCATTTAACTTACTATGATTATCATTTAACTTACTATGATTATCATTTAACTTACTATGATTATCATTTAACTTACTATGATTATCATTTAACTTACTATGATTATCATTTAACTTACTATGATTATCATTTAACTTACTATGATTATCATTTAACTTACTATGATTATCATTTAACTTACTATGATTATCATTTAACTTACTATGATTATCATTTAACTTACTATGATTATCATTTAACTTACTATGATTATCATTTAACTTACTATGATTATCATTTAACTTACTATGATTATCATTTAACTTACTATGATTATCATTTAACTTACTATGATTATCATTTAACTTACTATGATTATCATTTAACTTACTATGATTATCATTTAACTTACTATGATTATCATTTAACTTACTCTAAATAATATATACTTTTTCTAATGATAAATATGGAACTATCCAATATCCAAGAGCTTAGCTACCTATTAACAGAATTTTCTGTGTTTCAGCTTCTTCTGAGTCATTTTTGTTCATATTCTCTTTAACTTCAGCAACTTTTTTTATTTTGTTCACTGTAGTCAATGTCTGAAGAGAAACTTTTGCTCGGTTAGTTTTATTTGTCACTTTGTTATTGGACCTTTTCTTTCAAGTCCCTTTAATTAAATTGAAATATAGCATCACTTCTAAATTGTGTATGAAAGTTAATCAAATTAATTCATTAAATGTAACATGTGTTATGTTGGAGATGGTACCTCTTGAGTATTAAGTTTCTAGTACTTGATATATTTCTACATAATTAATTCTTAAATATAAAATACCTCTAGTTGTAATCTTAGTTTTTCTTTAGGTTTAATTACACATGATGGAAAAAATGATTAATGAATAGATTAAGTTAATTATCTAAGCATATCATTTTCTTACTCCATTAACATATACAATCATTCTTTATTCCATTATCCTATCATTCATCCATCTAACTCTGTTTCATATACGTACATCATCTTTGACCTTGAATTAAATAGCCAGTTCTTATGTTGATAGGTAATCCATTAGCTTTATTTCATGTTTATTTACTAGCTTTTCATAAGATGAAGGAAGATGTTACTAATTGCTATTCGCTCAGCTGATTTTCTACTATTGTTGTTTATATTTTGAGTTTCACAGTCCCTAGGCAATCACACTGAGGAGTAAAATGAACATTAAAGTTGAGCGTTTAATGACCTTTAGCTGGTTGTGAGTTTGTGACAATATGACTGATATTAGCCCTATGCTAATCATATACAATACGCCTATCTCGTATATTTCATAATATTTGCTCCATAAGATAGGCCTAATAAGCATGCTTATCATTCCCATGTGTGTCATCTGATGGAGATAGTGATTAAAAAGAGAATTCATCATATGCACTGTTAAATAGTAAAAAGTAAGGATTTACTTGTCAAATGTTACGATTTAATTAGAGCTGATTATAACTATGTTTTTGTAACAAAATACTAACAATTGAGTGTAAATATCACTTTGATCTATGAGAATAGTTGCCTGAAGATGTTGTGGGTGGAATAGGATTAGCAGTAATTTAATTAAAAGATGGCTGAGTTTAAATGTGACTTAATTTATACGCCCATTTATTTCCTTTAAGTCTATCACCAATGGTCTTTTAATTGAAGGGGCTATTAACTTGAAATAATATGTATAGCTGCCTAATTTTCTAATGACTTCATTCCTTTTATAACAATCGTATATTTTTCTGGTTATGAGATGTGGAATTCTTTTTAATATGATCGAGAGAGTAAGTTGCACGTAAATGTGTTGGCTTTTAAAGCAAAGTCAGTGTGTGTTATCTTGATACTTCCTAGAAAATATAGTTACTAGCTACCCTTACATGTTAGAAACATCCTAAGTTTACCGAGGTGTCAGGTGATTAATGATAGGTATGCCTTTCTATCTTTATCTTCATTAATTAATTCTCAATTTAATGGCTAGAAAAACTGGTTTGATTTGAAACAGGGCTTTATTTTATCCTTATTTAACTCATTTGCTCTTTTTAACTGTGATGTAAATCGATATAATGACCCAATGTATAAACTGTACACTAAATCGTTCACTAGTTTCTATTTCTGTTATGACTATAGTGACGTTGTACCTTATCGTCTCCGTGTCCCTATGTTTTTTTTTCTTGATAACACATGTTCTGCCTTGATAAGGGACTCGCTTGTTACCACCGCATAACAATCACGAACTATCGCTTTAATTGATCTCCCTCACCTTGGAAGCAGTCATTTGCTTCTTCGAGTGAGCCATTCCAATCAGTTATAGAATATCCTCACACCATCTCTACAGTTACTTTGCTTGCATTGAAAGATCTTATGAAATACCGATATACCTATCAAGGTCAATTAGCACTAGAACTTCCAAGCAGTCGATTAGACTGGTGTTCACTTTTGAACATTTTAAACATTTGTATCTCATAAATTGTTATTGGTAGATATTTTTAACTTTTTCTATTGTTAATATAAGGAGAAACTTTGGCATTTATAACTCTGTATCCATGATACCTGTGGGTATCATGGATACCGAGTTAAAAATGTTAGTGTTTCGTTTTATTCACAACATAGAAAGTGAAGTATCTACCAATAATAATTTATGAGATACAAAAGTTTAAAAAGTGAAAACCAGTCCTAGTATTCCAAAACCTAGTGTCGGTATCTTAGTATATTTATGTCTGCCTATACTGTGAAACATAATTAATCCTATGGTATCTGGTCGTACTATTTAGTTTAGTCTCTCCATGTCGCACTATAACACTAGACAGCAGTGTTATTTATCGCTATTTGCACTATCATTTCTCTCCATGTTAATACCAACCATATTTACTGTTCAGTAGCTTATACAAATGTTACTATCGGACTCTCCTAGGTTTCCTGCCTGATAAATATAACTGCAGCTACTGCCTCATGTGCCAAAGAATCACCACTGTGGTACAGAGCAGAATAAACTCTGAGGAGGTAGCAGGTTGAAACGTTTTAAAAACGCATCTCTCTGTGTACTTGAAGCTAGAGTCCGATAAGCTTTGTGTATGGCGTGATGCTTCCTAATTATCGACAGCTAGTCTGTCTCGAGTGTAAACATTGATAAAAAACATACACCATCATACATGAACAGCTCTATTTCACACTAACATCAAGAGGTTATTTACACTAGCGTTGAAGGTGTATCAAGCTTTCGAATAGAGAGATTTCTATTCATCATCAGGACAAGGGAAAATTTGCATTAATTTGTTGTTTTGATGATAAATGGAGATCTTTCTATTCGAAATATTAAAACCTGAAATACCTCTAACGTTGAGTTTAGAGTTTGAGAAATCACGTTGATTATGAATCTTGTCAATCATACATCTCACACTTTGTATCTATATTATGCCTATAGCAGGTATAGTAGAGTTTAGTATGTACTATCTAGGGTAACTTCTGAGTTATCGGACAGTTCCTCATGTTCCATCATATAAAAGTAAAGTATAAAATAATAAGCAATTATTTATTTTAATTGATTTTTATATCTACATATATCGTGAATCATGATACCAATGAAAGTAACGCTTTGAAATGTAAGATTTACTTTATTGTTATATGATCGGAATTGTGGGACTGTCTGATAACTCGAAACTCACCCTAATATACGTCCAGTGGTTGACTTAGCCTCGAGTAACTCTATTTATATATTTGTGGTTGAATTTGTCTCTTTAGAACTGTGAGTGACTCATGCTAAGGCATTTCCTATGTTGTTAGGCCACTCTGTTAACTCTAATGCTTTGTTTTGGAACTAATTTCAATATTATAATATCTTGCCACGCTATTATTATTCTAGTCATTTTTGTTTTTATATCATTTAGCTATGTGGTTTTCTATCATGCTTATGTTTTGTTTAATAAAAATAGGTATAGACTAACTATTGACATGATTTTTCATAGCTATATAGCTACCATTATTCGTTACTTATCCCATTAATTGTTAACTCATTCCTTTATTAACTATTAATACAAAGCGATTCACTTCAGTCATTAAAGCTAGTGTAAGCCCCGTGTTATCGAACAGTTCCACCCTTTAATTTAATTGGTATCTATGATAGGTGCAGCAATTGAAATAACGAATTAATTAATAACTATACTATTTTCTTGTGATCGAAAATGTAAAACGTCCGATAACACTGAACTTACCTTAATTGATTGCATGCATAATTTGAGTTAAGTATAATGCTCTCTGGTGTGTGCAAGTTCTTCCTAATTTCTCTAGGAATCTCCTAGTTACAGCAGGTACTAGGAACTAGTGCTTTACTTTTCTAGGCATTGGCATGCGTTGTTAGTCAGGTCTGTGCATCCTATTGTTGCACCATCTGATGTTTTCTATCCATCGCTATGGCAATGTGAATTCTATTGAAGTTTCCAGTTGTCAATATTGCTTATTTTTCGATGCTAGAAATGACTTTGATGCGTGGATTCACGTGTTCTCCAATATGGACGAATAGAATGTTGAATTCTATGATTGCGAAATCTTAAGTTATTGGACACTTGAATAAATTCTCATTGAAGAGATGTATTTTATTTATCTCCCTCAATGTTTATGATATATATACGAGATACTAGATTGTTTATGACTATAAAATAATACTCTTTATTGTTAGATTTGTTTTACAATAAGAATCAGACCATATATAAAGTTTATTTAGCGTCAATTCTAGCAGACAAGGTAGGAGTTTCTTCCGACAACAGGTTGTAGAGTTTTAGGTAGGTACATGGCGTGTACATAGTTTTAGGTAGGTACATGGCGTGTACATAGTTTTAGGTAGGTACATGGCGTGTATATAGTTTTAGGTAGGTACATGGCGTGTACATAGTTTTAGGTAGGTACATGGCGTGTACATAGTTTTAGGTAGGTACATGGCGTGTATATAGTTTTAGGTAGGTACATGGCGTGTACATAGTTTTAGGTAGGTACATGGCGTGTATATAGTTTTAGGTAGGTACATGGCGTGTATATAGTTTTAGGTAGGTACATGGCGTGTACATAGTTTTAGGTAGGTACATGGCGTGTACATAGTTTTAGGTAGGTACATAGCGTGTAGATGCATTTACCGTGTGGATGAGTTACAGACCACACCTTGGCATTCAATTTGCCTTGTTACTTCTTTTATGTAGTGCTGTTGTGACTTCACAAACACTCTACACACTCTTATGCACGCCTCTGTCAGTTCAATGTACTCACACAAATTATATCACCTCATTAGATTACACAAATAAAAAATAATAATTGGTAAAATTAAATGATTGGGGTGCACTTGTGCTGCTGCTTTAAGTTCCAATTTTCAAATGAATTTTTAAATTCTACCTTTGATTATTGCCCATTAATTAATTAGTTTTTCAAATCAGATATGAATTATCTATTTTTCTTTCGTCTCACTAGTATATTATTGAAAGATTTAATATGGAGCTTTATAGTAATTTCATGCGCGCTCTACTTTCCGTGCGAAATGGTGCTATTTTCTCTTGGATAAGAATTAATCTATTAAATATAAAAGTGAACTGTTTTCTCCTGTTGCCTCGATTTCTGCTAAACAATGTGGGTCATTCGGCGTCGGAATGTGACTATTCACAGTAATATAAACAAACGTCCATCTCCATTCAGCATTTAAAATAATAGCCTGCTCATTTGGTGCGTATTGTTTGAACAGATTCGCTGGCAACTTTTTTCGGAAGCAGTCACTCTTTATTCGACTGATCGACAGTTTATTTATGATGTATTATGATTATTAGAAATATACAAAACAGGTTCATCTTTATTGGTATGGATAACACTGGTGATGTTTTTAAATATTTATTTATTTGTTTTTTTACTCCTTGTTTCTCTTTGACGCCAATCGCAATATATTTCAATGTTGTGTACTCTTAATAGTATCTAAAATGTACTTTCACTTCATCACCAAGAGTTCAGTTGAATTGCACCACTCGGTAGCCATAACTCCTTAGGTCTACTCAATATAGTACCACTCAAGTACTTTTGGAAATCAGTTTCTCAATTTCCTGCCCGTACTGCAGTGAGACATGCGTAAATTCTGTTCCGGGAAATAGATAAGCAATGATAAATCAAATTATGATTCAGTTATCTGGTACCAGTCTTGATAAGAGTTGCAGTGTCTTGATAAGGGCCAATTGCAGTACTATTTTAGTATTTAGTTATTCTGAATGATGACGTCACTGTGAATATAAAATATTGCAGATAATTCAATGTCAATGTGACTCAATATTGTACTAGGGTAAGTTCCAAGTAATTGGTCTGTTTCACATCTTTGATATGAAAGAAAAACTTTTATAATAATATTTACTCAACTTTTTATCTTTTTGTTATATAACCGTCCGATTATTTGGATTATTATATATGATAATATAATATTTTATTTAATTTTGGTCTTGCAAAGTAAGGTGTTTGTATGACGATAGCTGTACCACGTGCTGTATGAAATATATATTTTTCGGGTTATTTATTTATTATATCTATGCTTTTTCTTTTATGGTCGGTAATGTGGAACCGTATGTTAATTCAGTACTTAATCAAGACTGTAGATAAACATGTTCATTTTGTTATTAATCTCGTGTTATTGTCCATCAGATCATAAAGTGTACGTTTATTAATATAATTGCTATGTGCATCTGCAGTTTCTCTGCAATCTAGAGCATGGAATTTTTACAGAATATATCCTATACTATTTACAGCGTCTGGTAAATAGGTGCAGTTATCACAGTGACAGTCATTGTTTACCAAGTCGTGATATCCTCGAAAAGATCACTGTTTGACATTGTATCACTGTTCTCACTGCTCACAGTCAACTTCTCACTGCTCCCATTCCAGATCTCTCCAGCTGCTTATGCTTTTTGTTTATCAGTTCCAAGTATCTCGCACTGAGGTAATTTCCACTGGAAGTTGTTGTGTGGTCAGACGTACAACCATCACTTCAAGAGAAAAATAACCACTTAGATACTCTAAATGCTAATCTCCTTCTTACTTTAAGTAATTTATTCAATTTTATCTCAGAAATTAGGTTAAATTACGAATTATCGATCGGTTTCACATCCTCGATCATATAATAAGAAATGATATTACTATTTTATTTTTAATGGTATCCATGATTAAAATTTAATAATTTATTATACAGTTTTTTCTTGTTTGACCGAAGATGTGAAACCGACCGATAATTCGTAACTTACCCTAAGTGTTCATCTGACGATAGCTGTGGCACGTGCCGCAGAATAACAACCGGAAGTAACATTTATCAGTTAGTACACATCTTCCATGTGTTTATGGTCTGACGTATCACCCTGATGATGAAAGTTACATTCCTCTGGTGCTGGAAAGTGATTGAACTGCATGGTATGTACGGTAAGATACGAGTTATTGGACGGCTCCATATTGTCGATCATATAAGAAAAAGTATATTCAAGTTAAATAATAATAATTATTATAATATTTTTTCCTACGATCGAAAATGAGAAACCGACCGATAGATAACTCAGAACTTACCTTCTTGTCCTATGGTGTTGTTAGTTATAAAGTAGTTCCATGAATTGTCCTGTATTTGTTCTCTCGTATCAAATAAGTGTAACATGTGGAATCTTTATTGCACTCACCTCCAGGTAAAAAGATGTTAGTATATTTTTCTATAGATTTTCCCCAGGTAACATCATCTATAGCTCGCACTGTTAATTTTTGAGTAATTATTTCTAATTTAGAAAATGTATTCAGACATTATAATTTATAAACATATCTATGCTCTTCCATATTAACCTGAAATCAAGTAAGTCTATGAAATTAAAGGTAAAACGATCCCAACAGAAGAACAATCATACACTAGTTATTGAGCTGGACTTTTCAGTTATATAAATAGACTACCTATTTTGTTTTATTTCTTTTAGTGTTGGTTGCACAGATGCTTACTTATTCTGGGCATTATATTCTTGTTTTACGGTGCACTCTTATTTCTTTTCTCGGCAGCATCTCTGATATGTTGACAGTGGTTGTCACTGCTAACATTGTTCCAATAGGAGTCTTTTCGCTACAGGAAATGCTCTAGCCCGCGTCATATATCATGAGGAGTGTAATGCGAGCACTCACAATTATGTCCTGTGAAGATATGAGGGCTCCAATCATTAGATGGATGTTATTTAGTTAAGGGCCGTACACACGTAGGGTTTTTTAAGTCTTT
Organism: Caprella mutica; assembly: GCA_947561585.1. NCBI lineage: Eukaryota > Metazoa > Arthropoda > Malacostraca > Amphipoda > Caprellidae > Caprella > Caprella mutica. The sequence continues at coordinate 12,922 of CANNZV010003986.1, forward strand.
CCACCAGACCTTTTGCTAAGCTAACGAGCTTACAGGTATCATGGATACCTACTAAAATAAATAATATTTATATTGTTTTTTTTTCTTATATTCTCGTGGAAAAATTAGGAGGAGCTTAGCAAAGAGTTTAGTGGAAAGACTTGAAAAACTCTACGTGTGTACGGCCCTTGAGACATTGAATATCTCTATTGTAAATAGTCTCACACACTAAAGTTGGGAGAGTGAAGCAAGTTTCGCAATGAAATGTAGGCAAGGCTATACTTTAGGTTTTGGAACTCCAGGAAACTTTATTCTCTGTGACATGTATGGTTATTACTAGCCGGTGTGACCATTTGCTATTGGAAAATAGAGCTATAGTTATTCTATTTGTTATCTGGTTTGCTGTTGAATAAGAATGAGGTAGGTGTCCATTATGTAACCCTCGTAATTCAATGTTCTTATGGACACTATCTGTCAAGACGGAGTAAATGTAGGGTCTTTTTCGTCGAGAGATTTTATAATTATTATTATTCCCTTGTGTTTGGAGTCTTATAATTTTAAATCTATCTGAAGGTTTAGAGGATAGCATAGACTATACTCTATCATTATACCTTATATAATGCGAGGTTATAAACAAGTATAAGTGAAATGTTGGGGAAGTATTAGATTAATATTAGTTTTTTTCATATGTGACCAGATTACATGTCTTTTCGTCAAGGTGCAAGTATGCGTTTTTTTTCTCTTTAATTTAATTCAGTTTCGTTTGCAGTTATTTTTTAGATTTTGAATGAATTTTTAAATTAGTTAACGATACTCTGAAATATTATTGATGATAATTATCATTGAATCAATTTTTCGGTGAATCTCCAGCTCTATACCTGACGGCTGATTGTTGTTTTCGATTTAACTCATAAATGGTGAATTTAATTTATCTGAAATTCAGAATGAAGAAGTATTCGTCATATCCTTTGTATTCTTCTTGAAATACTGAAATGTAGAAGAATTTAAATATTTTCAATTTGTGGATTTCTCGTTTTTATATTTCTATTTTGTGAACTTAGACTCTGGAACTAAATGTTGTCCTGTAGTTAAATAAAAAATGGTTTAATTATTCAGGATCATATAAGATTCTTCCATATATATTAGCGAACTAAAATTGTGTTACTATAGTGCAATTATTTATTCGTGTATTTATCATAGCATCTGTTTTAAGTGATATAAACCTTTGAATATATTGTAGTTTATTACTCTCAAAGTTTATAGTTGATCAGTTTAGTTATATCTCAGATATTGTTCATATATTCTGTATATTTGCGAACTAAGAGCTTGTAAAGCTAATGAACGCAGAAAAGCTACTCAGTGCTCTCATTGCACAAATCTCTGAACCGAGGAAACGTTTCACCGCTGAAATGTCTTGCTCGTGACGGCAAGAAAACTACTCGTGCTAGATTCTAAAGCCAGGCCATTTGTGGTAGATATGAGTGATGAGTCTACGTCTTTACGATTGTTTTCAGTAATTAAGAGAGTTAGATACGCATACATTGTTGTGAGAGTATTCGTGCGTTAGTTGTTACAACATTTGAAAGTGGCTGATAAAATGGGACGAGCAGAAATGAATATACGCCAGCCGCCAGGTGATGACTGTACGTCAGATGTTGATGACTGTACGTCAGATGATGATGACTGTACGTCACATGATGGTGACTGACTGTACGTCACATGATGGTGACTGACTGTACGTCACATGATGGTGACTGACTGTACGTCACATGATGGTGACTGACTGTACGTCAGATGATGGTGACTGACTGTACGTCAGATGATGGTGACTGACTGTACGTCAGATGATGGTGACTGACTGTACGTCAGATGATGGTGACTGACTGTACGTCAGATGATGGTGACTGACTGTACGTCAGATGATGGTGACTGACTGTACGTCAGATGATGGTGACTGACTGTACGTCAGATGATGGTGACTGACTGTACGTCAGATGATGGTGACTGACTGTACGTCAGATGATGGTGACTGACTGTACGTCAGATGATGGTGACTGACTGTACGTCAGATGATGGTGACTGACTGTACGTCAGATGATGGTGACTGACTGTACGTCAGATGATGGTGACTGACTGTACGTCAGATGATGGTGACTGACTGTACGTCAGATGATGGTGACTGACTGTACGTCAGATGATGGTGACTGACTGTACGTCAGATGATGGTGACTGACTGTACGTCAGATGATGGTGACTGATTGTACGTCAGATGATGGTGACTGACTGTACGTCAGATGATGGTGACTGACTTTTCGTCAGATGATGGTGACTGACTTTTCGTCAGATGATGGTGACTGACTGTACGTCAGATGATGGAGACTGACTGTACGTCAGATGATGGTGACTGACTGTACGTCAGATGATGGTGACTGACTGTACGTCAGATGATGGTGACTGACTGTACGTCAGATGATGGCGACTGACTGTACGTCAGATGATGACGACTTATCATCTTAATCATTTATTTGATGGCAATTAAATAGTGATCCTATGTTTATAAGTAGCAGTACAAAGAGAATTAGTGTTGTTAGACCGGTGTTGATTATTTAGTTCTATCAATGTGTATCTTCTCTATTCTGATGATATTGTTTGCATTAACCCTTTCCCTCCTGACAACATCTGCAGTAATTATATGCTATTTTAACATACTAAGCAAGGAACCTGACGGAAATTTCTGCTCTGGTCTGCGAACGTGTTTGTGTGATGCTTTCTAAAGAAATGAATTTCAGAAGGAAAAGTTCAAAATATCCATATCGTACTATAGTATTTACAAAGGAATATCAAACATTCTGAGTGCGTCTGCTAAATTGGTTGACGTTTAAATCCACTGTGTTCACTTAGGGTAAGTTCCGAATTATCGGACCGTTCCATATATTCGTATGCCCCTAGGGGTGTGACTTCTTTAAATTAAAATCTATTCTAATGAAAGGAGATTAGCAAATTCTTGGCTAAGTCGTTTGTTATGTGCCTGAGATATTTAAAAATAGAACTATCAGATCGAGTTCTTTTTTAGCTTAATTACTTTTAAGGGGTAATATTGGCCAGGTGAGGTAGAGTTTAATTTAGTTGTGTGTGGGCCGAGTCTCTTTCCAGTTGACTTAACAGCTCCACACTACGCTATACTTGAAGTGGAAGGTACAGAACCTATAGCTCAGCTCTATCTAACGTTGCTATAATTCTAACATCTAAAATGGTTATTGAACCTCAATTGGTTGGTCTAGGGTAAATTACGAATTATCGGTCAATTTCACATTTTCGGTCATATAAGAAAAAACAATATAATTGTTATTTTTATTTTAATTATAGTATCGTTTTTTCTTATATGACCGAAGATGTGAAACTGACCGATAATTCGTAATTTACCCTATCTAACTTTACTACCCCTACTTCTCTATGTAGGTTATCAATAATATCACTACGACTCGAGTTATGATTATGGTGGGTAATTAAAAGAGAACCCCGTCTAATCATCCACGGGCCCCCACATTACATTCTCTCTTGGGAGTATTAAGATGACTTAACTCCCTAATCTCTAAGGCAGTCACTAAGTCTCTACTCAGTTAGATAATATTCGACTACTGTTTGCCTTCTTCTCAATTTCTTTTAGCCAGTTCCTCTCTAATCTCCTATGATCATGTATTAGTCATCTGTGATCATCTCTCACATAAAAACATTTTTGTGTGTAATTAAAACAATGGATTTCTTGGGACTGCATTTAGCAAAAAATTGAAATTGTTTATATCATTTATAGATATAAAATGCATACACATTTTTAGACAATTGTAAACTTTATGATGATTATTATAATTTTATTCATTCAAAAATGTATAAATATTTGTATGTAGTGTTTTTCTTCACTGCCTGTTCTAAAACTGACTTTCTATTTTCCTATTTTGATCCGGGCTCTGCTGACTGCTCAAATCAATGGAATCGTACAAACCATTAAACCAATTATTTCTTTTTAACATGCACAGGATTGGTTCCGTCTCCCATATCCTCACAATGTCCGTCATTATAGCTAAACAGATCATTCACTCATTGGGGCACTAATGGACCCATCATCAGGCAGTTGTTAACTTCCTGAGAGATGCGGGTTTCCCTCAGGCCAACAAAGTAGCTTCCGTGGTAGGGTGACACCCGGGGCCGCTTATGGCCGCCCTTTCGATCAGGACGGGGACTTTGTGGAGGATAATCAACAATTTATTTTCTATTTTAGCGCTTTTAATAATTATTCATATAATAATAAAAAAGAAATATAATGTTACTTATAAATACTTTTGAAATAATAAAATTATAATAAATTCCAGGTCTAGAATGTTTTGGGGAATATCCTATAAAGTTCTTTCCTAGTATCTATTTATTTATTTATTTCTATAGCAATAAACTTCCTTTAATTGCTTCATTAAGTTGTTTATTTTTCAATTATTTTTGCCTCGTTTATAGCTCCTTAAGCCCCTCGCATCTCAATAAAAGAAGGCATCAACTATCAGAGTGAAAATAGACATCGAGTATTTATATCTGAGTTGTTTATCAGTAGAGTCTTTGTCCTCGTATCATCTAGAGTGAAAAGAGACGGCGATAGACTACCGTAAAGAAAACAAGAGCATATTATACCACTTGTGTGCGTAAAGAAAACAAGAGCATATTATACCACTTGTGTGCGTAAAGAAAACAAGAGCATATTATACCACTTGTGTGCGTAAAGAAAACAATAGCATATTATACCACTTGTGTGCGTAAAGAAAACAATAGCATATTATACCACTTGTGTGCGTGAAGAAAACATTAAACCACTTCTATTCCGGGGTGCGTGTGTCATCACTAGTATGTGGGTTTTAAGTGGAATTTAAATATACTAACAGTTTCAGTTGGTATCTTTCAATTAAATGGTGATTTACTGTATAAACTAATTAAGTTATTTACCTAATTATACATGTTTTTAATACCAAAGCACAAAAGCATTGAAATGAAAAGGTAGCATACCGCTAATTAGTAGGTTGTTTACATATCACGTGGTTAATTACCTCGTACACGTGATGTTAACCCTTACCCCATAGGATAGCTTTGTGGTGCGATTGAAGCATCTCATGTGGTTATTGCAGTTAGGAATTAAGTTTATAGCCACATTTGAGGTTCAACCTATGCTAGTTAGTGGGGGCAATAGTATGATAATATGCCCCAGGTAATTATTACCCGTGACTGCAGTAGCGGGTGGTATTGTTAGGATGGTCTACCTTCTCACTCTGCTGATTTGGTGAATGTGCATCTGAAAACAGTTACAAATTCTAATATGTAAATATTAAATACATGTGATAACACTGGTTATCTATTCGTTCATTTGTCCAGTGCGACATGACGTAATTTTCAGTACTCTGACAGAGGTAATCACTGCTCATTGATTAGCTTATGTAGATAAACAATGATTCAAATTAAACGTCAATATATACCTGGTAAGCCTATTTCTCCGTTTGTCATAACCCTTTCACTAGCGAATGATTTTTCCATTTTATGAAACATTTAAAAGAACAAATATTGGTTCTTTCAATTTTATTTTGTCGCATACAAAACTATTATATAATGTAAACATGTAAGTTAGAAATACAAATTTGACCTTTCAACTGAAACTGAACAAATAAACAGTAAAAAATATAGCTAATTTACCCAATGGAAAACACCATCGGGACAAATTGTCCCAAGAATGTCTGTACATATTATCCCAACGGTAGCAAAGGGGTTAAATACTTTATCACTATACTGTTATTTGTGTTCAAATAGTACTGTATGTAATATTAGTAGTGATGCAACTCCATGACCTTTCGTGAGCTACTGTACGTTATAATACTCAACCGTGTGTGTTTGTCCTCTGTTGTATTTGGTACCTCAACGCGACTTTTACCCGGACCGTTGGGACATTTAATGTCCCAAGTATCTTTGGGACATTATCACATGTCCCAAAGAGTGTTCGTGCGTTTTTGAATAAGTAGCTTACATAAGGTCCAGAAAACAAATAAAAACCACAGTCCCAAAAATATAAATTCATGCAACATTATTACATTTCACTTTTACACTTGTGTACTTACACACGGAAGTTGCGGTATATTGGCCACCAGATGGCCAATCAGTTGAACTACTAAGAAGTCTTCATGAGTTTATTTAACACAATGTCCCAATGAAATATCTATAAGGCTTTTACCCAGAGTGCATCCCAAAATAATCATTCAATGCATATATTTTACACTTTGTCCCACAAATGAATCTTCCCGTGTCTATTTTACACTTTGTCCCAAAGACAAACCTTTATGGAACTATTATACACACAGTCCCAAAGACAAACCTTTATGGAACTATTATACCTACTGTCCCAAAGACAAACATTTATGGAACTATTATACACACTGTCCCAAAGAGGAACCTTCATAGAACTATTATACACACTGTCCCAAAGAGGAACCTTCATAGAACTATTATACACACTGTCCCAAAGAGGAACCTTCATAGAACTATTATACACACGGTCCCAAATACGAACCTTCATAGAACTATTGTACACACGGTCCCAAAGACGAACCTTCAAGGAACTATTTTACACACGGTCCCAAAGACGAACCTTCAAGGAACTATTTTACACACGGTCCCAAAGACGAACCTTCACGTTACATATGCATCTTTGTAGGACAACTGTATTAATTATACTATGCATCTCCGTAGGACAATTGTATTATCCTATGCATCTCTGTAGGAAAACTGTCTTATCCTATGCATCTTTGTATGACAATTGTATTATCATATTGTATTACTGTCTTATCCAATCATCTCTCTAGGACAACTGTCTTATCCAATGCATCTATGAAGGACAATTGTCTTATCCAATGCATCTCTGTAGGACAACTGTCTTATCCGATGCATCTTTGTAGGACAACTGTATTATCCTATGCATATCTGTAGGACAATTGTATTATCCTATGCATATCTCTAGGACAACTGTCATATCCAATGCATCTTTGTAGGACAACTGTATTATCTTATGCATCTTTCTTGGATAACTGTTTTACCCAATGCACCTTAGTAGGACAACTGTATTATCTTATGCATCTTTCTTGGATAACTGTCTTACCCAATGCATCTTAGTAGGACAACTGTATTATCTTATGCATCTTTCTTGGATAACTGTCTTACCCAATGCATCTTAGTAGGACAACTGTATTATCTTATGCATCTTTCTTGGATAACTGTCTTACCCAATGCATCTTAGTAGGACGACTGTATTATCTTATGCATCTTTCTTGGATAACTGTCTTACCCAATGCATCTTAGTAGGACAACTGTATTATCTTATGCATCTTTCTTGGATAACTGTCTTACCCAATGCATCTTAGTAGGACAACTATATTATCTTATGCATCTTTCTTGGATAACTGTCTTACCTAATTCATCTTAGTAGGACAACTGTATTATCTTATGCATCTTTCTTGGATAACTGTCTTACCCAATGCATTTTAGTAGGACAACTGAATTATCTTATGCATCTTTCTTGGATAACTGTCATATCCAATGCATCTTTGTAGGACAACTGTATTATCTTATGCATCTTTCTTGGATAACTGTTTTACCCAATGCACCTTAGTAGGACAACTGTATTATCTTATGCATCTTTCTTGGATAACTGTCTTACCCAATGCATCTTAGTAGGACAACTGTATTATCTTATGCATCTTTCTTGGATAACTGTCTTACCCAATGCATCTTAGTAGGACAACTGTATTATCTTATGCATCTTTCTTGGATAACTGTCTTACCCAATGCATCTTAGTAGGACGACTGTATTATCTTATGCATCTTTCTTGGATAACTGTCTTACCCAATGCATCTTAGTAGGACAACTGTATTATCTTATGCATCTTTCTTGGATAACTGTCTTACCCAATGCATCTTAGTAGGACAACTATATTATCTTATGCATCTTTCTTGGATAACTGTCTTACCTAATTCATCTTAGTAGGACAACTGTATTATCTTATGCATCTTTCTTGGATAACTGTCTTACTCAATGCATTTTAGTAGGACAACTGAATTATCTTATGCATCTTTCTTGGATAACTGTCTTATCCAATGCATCTTAGTAGGATAACTGTATTATCTTATGCATCTTTCTTGGATAACTGTCTTATCCAATGCATCTTAGTAGGACAACTGTTTCATCTTATGCATCTTTCTTGGACAACTGTCTTATCCAATGCATATTAGTAGGACAACTGTATTATCTTATGCATCTTTCTTGGATAACTGTCTTATCCAATGCATCTTAGTAGGACAACAGTATTATCTTATGCATATATCTTGGATAACTGTCTTATCCAATGCATCTTAGTAGGACAACTGTATTATCTCATGCATCTTTCTTGGATAACTGTCTTATCCAATGCATCTTAGTAGGACAACTGTATTATATTATGCATCTTTCTTGGATAACTGTCTTATCCCATGCATCTTAGTAGGACAACTGTATTATCTTATGCATCTTTCTCGGATAACTGTCTTATCCAATGCATCTTAGTAGGACAACTGCATTATCTTATGCATCTTTCTTGGACAACTAAAACTGTATTATCTTATGCATCTTTCTTGGATAACTGTCTTACCCAATGCATCTTAGTAGGACAACTGTATTATATTATGCATCTTTCTTGGATAACTGTCTTATCCCATGCATCTTAGTAGGATAACTGTATTATCTTATGCATCTTTCTTGGATAACTGTCTTACCCAATGCATCTTAGTAGGACAACTGTATTATCTTATGCATCTTTCTTGGATAACTGTCTTATCCAATGCATCTTAGTAGGACAACTGTATTATCTTATGCATATATCTTGGATAACTGTCTTATCCAATGCATCTTAGTAGGACAACTGTATTATATTATGAATCTTTCTTGGATAACTGTCTTATCCCATGCATCTTAGTAGGACAACTGTATTATCTTATGCATCTTTCTTGGATAACTGTCTTATCCAATGCATCTTAGTAGGACAACTGCATTATCTTATGCATCTTTCTTGGACAACTGTCTTATCCAATGCATCTTAGTAGGACAACTGTATTATCTTATGCATCTTTCTTGGATAACTGTCTTATCCAATGCATCTTAGTAGGACAACTGTATTATCTTATGCATCTTTCTTGGATAACTGTCTTATCCAATGCATCTTAGTAGGACAACTGTATTATCTTATGCATCTTACTTGGATAACTGTCTTATCCAATGCATCTTAGTAGGACAACTGTATTATCTTATGCATCTTTCTTGGATAACTGACTTATCCAATGCATCTTAGTAGGACAACTGTATTATCTTATGCATCTTTCTTGGACAACTGTCTTATCCAATACATCTTAGTAGGACAACTGTATTGTCGTATGCATCTTTCTTGGATAACTGTCTTATCCAATGCATCTTAGTAGGACAACTGTATTATCTTATGCATCTTTCTTGGATAACTGTCTTATCCAATGCATCTTAGTAGGACAACTGTATTATGTTGTGCATCTTTCTTGGATAACTGTCTTATCCAATTCATCTTAGTAGGACAACTGTATTGTTTTATGCATCTTAGTAGGACAACTGTCTTATCCAATGCTGCCCTCAGGCTCATTCTAGGCGCCTAAGTCATTTAAATGCTTCCAAAGAGATTCAGTTCTACATCCCTGTACTTCAATCTATTGATATATCATCTTATTCTCTTGATATATCATCTTATTCTCTTGATATATCATCTTATTCTCTTGTTATATCATCTTATTATTTTGATATATCATTTTTACATTTACATTTTCACATGGAAAATTTACATTTTTCACATGGAAAATACTTGAAATTTTGCATGTGGCTATATATCATTGATATACCTATAATTGGTGAAAATTTCAAGTCAACAGCACCATTAGATCACAAAATCTGAAAATACAGCAGCGTGTGCGGTACACGGAAAACTGCCAGGCGGAAAACTGCCAGTCACTTATTGACAATTCAATCAGTTTAGTCAATAATGACATTAAATTAATAAAGAAGCTTTTCGCCTTTCGCTAAGGAGTTAAAGGGATATTCATTTTTACAAAATAAAAATAATAGTTGAATGTAAACCAATTGATTAAAAAAATATGTAAAATATATAATTAGATAAATATTACAAAAATTAATCAATTACAATATAGAAATTGAAAATATAACCTTTCTTAGAAAATACTGAGAGAAGAAACAAAGGAATAATTGTATTAGGGACAGAGTACAATTTCATTGTTTACACAACGCGTCTTTACATTATCAGTTCATAACAAGTATAGTGTCTAATTATTTCTTTTTGTGTTTATAATTTGAGAATTGAACGAGTCATCAACCCTGCAAACAATTCTGTATTGCATACACATATTTATCATGTGGTTTAATGATTGGCAATGCAGTATGAATATGTGCTATCCACATTGAACCAGTCTAATCATCATAAAAACACATAATTAATGTGGTTATGCCATTTAAAAATCATATCATAAAAAACATATCATATAGAGATTGTATACACCACATCATATCCACATGTAAATTACCATACTTATAACAGGTGTTTGCCAAGTGTTATTTACCACATTCATAGCAACATGTTAAATACCATACTTATAACATATGGTAACCTCATATAATTTACCATATTACCACGTAAAACAACATGTAATAAATATGGTATCCATTTCCAAAAATATGCATGGTATACATATGATTTAAATGTGTAAGTGCCACATGGTATACACATGGAATTGTTTGTAGGGAAGCTTAATATTCACTTGTACTCACAATAAAACAACTTTGATTGTCGTTCATGGAATATTTAGAATTTGCAACCCAACATCAATGATCATTAAACCGCAATTACCTACCTAATTCTCTGACAATTTCACTCGATCGAATTGTTTGCATATTATTTAATAATACTTTTTACATATAAATGAAAATTGTTTAAATGAATGGGTTGTGTTAATGACATGGAGAATAAAAATGTAAATGTAATAACTATTTAACATACATATAAGTTGATTTAACATTCACATAATTTATTGTATAATATAAAATTATTTATTATGAGAATATCTAATTATCTAGTATTCACAAATCAGTACACAGAGTTTAACGTTTGCTTAGGAACCAAAATTTATATTGCTGACGTCAATAGGAAATTAAAAACAAGAAATCACAAACGTAACTGAATATGTTTCTAAAATTTACGTGACTTTGAAAATAAGTTAAAAATAGTAATTATAAAATCCTTATGTGTACTGAAGTTTGGTATATTATTTTTCTTTGAATATTATTTAAATATTCCAATATCCATGTAGTTATTACTTTAAAAATGGATGTCCCCTTAACCCCTTAAAGAAGGACTAACGCTATTTTTTATATAAATTAAAATGTGTTTATAACTAAAGAATATTTCAGAAAGTCAAAAAATATACATGTATTGCCAATAAATGACTGGCAGTTTTCCGCCTGGCAGTTTTCCGCCTGGCAGTTTTCCGTTTGGCAGTTTTCCGCTTCGGCAGTTTTCCGCCTGGCAGTTTTCCGGACACCGCGTGTGCATTTGTCAGAAAATGCGCCATTTTGAAAATGGCGCATATCTCATTTTCCCCATTTGCTATGGATGGGAATTTTTTTCTGGTCATCTACATACCAAACGGAGCAAGTGTGCCAAATTTAAGCTCTATACCATTTTTGCTCATTACTCAGTAGGTAAGTATACGTCTAGCTAACAAACGGTGGGCTCATTTTTAGGTATTATATTTATGAAGAAACCAAAATCAAAACGCTGGGTCGACACGGTTATCTGTGGTAGCCGAGTAGTCGACCTAGTGCATGGAGCTTACTTTCACTATCCCCTCTTCTACGAGGCCTTCTTCTTTCCTTTTAGTCTCTTGAAACGCCTTTCTAGCGACTAGAGACGTAAAACAATATATATAATAATAATAAACATGCTGAAATACAGGTTTCAACATGTCCGGACATGCATAGCGTAGAAACCTATGCATGTCCGGTAACTGGGTAGAAACCAATGCATGTCCTGGGTAGAAACCTAGTCCTGTCCGGTAACTGGGTAGAAACCTATGCCTCTCCGGTAACTGGGTATAAACCTATGCATGTCCGGTAACTGGGTAGACACTTATGTATGCCCGGTAACTGGGTAGAAACCTAAGCGTATCATGTTTACACGGGTCTCATTATACCCGTTGAAATATAAATTGAGCCTAATGGCCTTAATTAAAATTAAAATTGATTCTATTTTATCTGCTGTAATACTAATAACTATTTTTATCTGTGATTTTGTAAATATACATTATACACTTCTCATATTTTTTTATACTCCATACCCAGTAAGGTATATTGCACAAAAAATAGGTATATTTATTGAAATATTAATATTCTAATATAAGTATTTCTTATCCAGTCATTGTCTGCGGTGAAAGGATGTAAGGGAGAGCTATGTCCATTGGGCCCCAACTGTTGTAATTTGGATTTTAGCCTATGTATGGTCGTTAAAGAATTATTTCAGGAGGCTTGTCCCAATCTGTTAAATAGTGTAATAAAATCGTGTGTAGCGCTCCATGTGGAACGCGGTTAAGCCGTTCACTTCAATCCAGGACATCACACTACGTGGCTGAGAGGTGCTCCTCCGAAGTGATAATGACTTTAGGTGAGTTTACTGTTATTCAAATTTATTTACATGAAAATGTTTTTATTTGTGATTATCCAGTTATATTTATTAATCTAATACTATGAACTGCAGTTACCTACCTATTTCATGTGTTATAATGTATTTTACTTAATTGATGTATACCTATTAGGTAGTAGCTAGTTGGCGTGTTGTTTATATATGTTTGTTAAACAATATCTATAAATAATATCTTAAACAATATAAACAATATCTATAGCTATTAAATGAAACAATCCTTCATTTTGCAATTTTAACTTTAATTATTAAAAACCTATTAACACTGAAGCAAACACTCCAAAACTATCATTATTTCCATTAAAAATCAGCGAAAATGGATATAGATCAGATACCTATCAAACAATTAGATGAATGGTGAAGTCAATTTACACTTTTATTTGAAAGAACAGAAGTATTCTATAAAACTATAACTAGCTCACTAAATTATTATGGTCCGATACCAATTGACTTACAGTAGTTACCTAGCTAGTTATATATTTATATGAGACATTGTTTTTCTGCAATATTATTGCAGAAAACTCAATAGTTACGAAACGTGTTTTGATTAATTACTGAGCCATTATTAATAAATACACTAACTATGCGATTTAAGAAGGAAGTTAAAACGTGACGGTATGTTCTTTGATCTTTTTTGACTAACTATTGATAATTTGTGTGAATAAGGGTTTATGAAATAATTAGGATGTCGAGTTGTGGAAAGTTCTATAGTTCATTATTGTGTGTGCTGTCCCAAGATTATTAAGGAAGTTGTGTGTCCTGGCGAGTATTCGTGACACTTTGTGTAAAAATGCTTCCTATCTTACACATTTTATTTCCACTATATATTAAGCTGTTTTTCACTATTCTATTTTGTCTATAACAAAATATTTTACATATTCCTACATATTTGTTAAGGTAAGGTTCTTACAAAATTTAATGTTGAACTTTGTGCACTAGATGTTTTTTTAATGAAAAGTGATTCAATAATTTAAACCATTAACTTCGTGTTGATAATACAAATATTTAAAATAAGTAAATGGAAATACATACCCGACGTTATGTGATATTATGTCTACTATATGTTGCTATATTTAAATATATTTTCTTTCCATTCGTAAAACACCTTCATACATTCGATGTCTATTCTTTATTGTTTCATTAATTTGAATTTTATGCTATCAAATATAATTTAAAAAAAATCTATGATGCCAAAAAAATTAATCACGATTTGCAAACATCCATAAATGTAGAATTTCCATTTATTCGACAAATATAATTTCTTCGGGTAAATTGACAAGAGATTATGAAATGAACATGTGATCTTCATTGGAAAATCAATAATTAGAAACCTTATTTGCATTGTCATTCCCTTAAATTAGAAAAAAAACCATCAGGGCTTATATATTCACCTTGCTATAAATAAACCTTATACACTCATTTGCAGATATTTGGACTGTCAAATTTGAGGACGGTATTATATATGAAGCTACAGATGCTCGCATTAAAGGTACAAGACCCTTAAACCGGGGAGACGCTGTAACTGCAAGATATAATGATGGACAGTGGTACCCAGCTACAGTGGAAAGGATACCAGGTAGGTTTTTTTCTAAATAACACGTTACACACAGTTTATTTCAAAATATATTCGGCTCCTTTTATTCGTATCTGTTGTGTTACTAAGAAACAACAGTATATGTACTATGAATTAAGAGTGTTAAGTTTTCAATTATTCAATTGTTTTCCAGATTGTCAAGATGGTACAAGGCAACGCTTGAGTAAAAAATGCATTCGTCGAAGTTGTGTTTCTTCATCATCAAAAAATATCAAACCTGAAATCAACATGAGCTCAATTGGTAAGTATATTTACCGAAGAGTACCAGTGATGGCTTCATATAGTTGTTTATAATAATAAATTTATTCATAATATTTTTCAAATCGACCAACAGTTACTGAAAATGCAGCTGTGAATTGTGAATCAACAGCGAATTCCCATGCCAATTCTATAGTTGACACATCTCTGGAATCAAAAGGTGTAAATGCTTCCGAAGTATCAACCGTCACTATAGACAACAGCTCCATTATTCCTACAGTGCAATCTGAATCTACTACGTGTTTCCTTGCTAATTCTCTAGTTGACTCAGTTCCGGAAAAAAGAATGTAAATGCTCCCAAAGAGTTAACCATCACTACAAACAACAATACGAGTTTCTTTGTTAATTCTTCGTTTGAAACAGTTGTAGAATTACAAGGTTTAAATACTATTGAAGGATCAACCACCACTACAAATAACTGCTTCGCTACTGCTCCTAATATGGCAACTGATTCCTTCTCAACACTCGATGCAGTTTCTAATTTGGCGTTTCACTCGACATGTCATGGTGAGTCATTTACGGGATTATTTCAGAGTCCGATAATATAGTATAAATTTGTAATTAATAATCAACCGTTTTCAAAAGGAAGGATTTAAAATATTGCGAGATATAATGAATGCTAACCTTTACATTTAATAACATTTTCTGTTTTTAACTCTCAACATATTCTCTTTCATTCTCAGCATCCATCATAACTCTCAACATTTAACAACAATCCTGTCATTCAGGATTAATGTAACCACGTATTAAAACTCCCAACATATTAATTTAATATTTTCGACATTCATTTGTATTTTCCAAAATTCACCATATTCGTGGTACCCTCCCATTCACTTAATATGTATACATAGTTCATTCAATGAATGAATCACTTTAAAGTTTTGTAAATTTGTTCATTTAGAGTAAGACATTATTTTAGTGTCCCTATCGATTGTTTCCGAAATTTAAATATTTCCATAATGGCGGATGTGACAATGTTTCGTAGAATCATATACCATCACGTTAAACATTCATGTTAATGTTGATAGTAATAAATTTTGGGTAATTGTGTATAGGTAGATATTGCAATTCTAAGAGTTGAAGGATATAGTGAATGGTGATGTTTCGGAGTTAATATGAATGTTGAGAGTTATCATTTATGTTGAGAAAGTTTATTGATGTTGAAAGTGCTGATAAGTTGAGAGTGATGATAAATTTTGAAATAATTTTTAAATGATGAATAACGGTTGGAATGATTTTGGAAGCTGAGATGAATGATATTGTTGAGAGTGATCATATCGTTGAGAGTGAACTTTTTACGTGATAATACATTTATTGTTTGCTTAGAAGTATTATAGATTCCTTGTTTAATTTATATGAATTTTTTTCAGATTTAATCGCATCGCATGATGGAATTCAATACAATGGGAATGAGAAATTGTCATCTGAATAGATGATGGAAGAAAATTGTACACGTAATTATCAGCCATCATCCACTCATTCGTCCATTTCTTTACCTAACTTAGCAAGCTTTCCAGTGCTGGATTCTGATATGATTTCAGAAGCATTTAACTCATCCTTACTAGCTGGATGTGAAGAACATCATATCGAAGAAGTTCAGATGAATTTTATAATTGACAACAAAAGTGAATCATACAATGCAAATAGTTCAACGACACGGACTTCAACTAGCGATATCAGAGAACATCGAGCACATATGGAAGATCAACAAGCAGCAACATGCAGCAACATTTCATCTCATACATCACCGATTTCCGGTACACATCATCTGCGCAATAATCACCCAAATACAGAATTGAGAGAACCTGTAGAACTTGCCCCTCAAAATAGCATGCAGGTATCAGGAGTGGAAACGAGAGTAGGTATCAAGTATGGCAAAAAAAATTGTTGTCTGTATTGTGAAAAGTTGGTTTCAAAGTTGCCGAGACATTGTGAATCTCACCATATTGAAAAATTTGATGTACGCGAATGGATGACTTTTCCTAAAAAATCTGCAAAACGTCGCCGAATACAAGAAAAAGTGCGAAGACAGGGCAATTTTAATTATAATAAATTAGTATTGGCAACTGGATGTGGAGAAATAATCCCTCTGACAAGGCATAATTCTGCGTCAAGTAAAGATTCAAGTCATTACGCTGCTTGTCACCATTGTAAAGGATTTCTACTAAAATCATATCTGGCTAATCACTATCCAAAATGCCTTTTCAACGATAGTAATGAAAAGAAACCCTCTACTGTCATTATCGACCACAGTGATGCATTAGCAAATTCAGCCACTTCGGAATATTTCAAAAAACAAATTGTTGAAGGATTCTTGTCTGACCATATTACTGAAATAATTATAAAAGATCCAACAATAATGAAATTTGGAGAAAAGCTTCATTCAAAGAGAAAGGAGAGACATAATGCCAACTACATCCGTCAAAGAATGCGCCAAACAGCGCGGTTACTTATAACAGCTAGAACGATTGATGAGGAAATCAATTCTCTTGAAGAATTACTCTATCCAATAAACTATGAGACAGTTGAGGCAGCAGTCAAACGAGTGTGCGGTCTCAATGAAGTGAATGGCAGATTTGCAACAGCTGGACTACCACTAAAGATTGGACATAACCTAAGAGCATGTCAGATCCCAGTCAATTATAATGGGGGACGATGATTTAAAGCAGAAAATGACTAACTTCATGGAACTGCTAGATGAAAATTATATGATAATGTCCTCTCTGGCTCTGTCAACATTGTCTGAAGGAAAATTCAACAAACCAATATACCTACCACTTACCAAAGATGTTAAAAAATTCAACCTGTATTTGAACGACAAGATGGACAACATACTAAACTCTTCTGATGCAACAGAATATAAAACATTAGCTGAACTTGTTTTATGTTCAATTATAATGTTCAACAGACGGAGAGCTGGGGAGTTGGAGAGAATGACTATTGAGAATTACAAGAAAGGTTTAAATGCTCAAGTCTCATGTTCAGACATAATAGAAGAACTCGGTATGGTGGGAAAGATATTATACAAAACGCTAACAAGGATAGAAATTAGAGGAAAAAGAGGTAGAAGGGTACCTGTACTGTTGAGACCCAGACATTTGAGAGCTATAAATTTCCTGCTTGAAAAAAGACAAAGTAATGAACCCGAGGAATATTTATTTGCCCGCCTAAAAGAAGGCGCAAAAACTCCATTAAGTGCCACTGCTGCTATTAGAAATCACACAGCAAAAGCAAATCTAGAAGCTCCAACACAAATAAGGTCGACCCTTCTTAGGAAACATATTGCAACTGTCAGCCAGTTAATTAACTTAAACCAATCAGAATTGCAGCAGTTAGCTACTTTTATGGGTCATGATCTTAATGTTCACATGGACTATTACCGTCTACCTGATGATATTGAACAAATTACTAAAGTAGGATGTCTGCTAATTGCAGCTGAGGAGGGAAACTTCAAGAGAGGTGACTCAATAAATGTAGGAGATATCAATATCAATGAACTAGCCGCACTTGGTGAAAATAGAACCAATGGCGATAAAAGTGACAACGAATCTGCTGATAACGCAAATCAAAAGGTTCTAAGACTGAATGAAATGGGGCATGGTGACAGTGTGGATGATGACGCGATGGATGGTGGAACAGTGAAGAAAAAAACGAAACCTAATGGCAGAATTCGTAAGTTTGAGCCTTGGAAAATAATAAAGAAGGAGTTGGTACTTGATTATTTCAATGTCCAAATAACTGAAGGCAAGTTGCCAGGAAAAGATGATTGTGAACGCTTTTTAGCTGAATATCCTGATGTGAAAAGAAAATGGACAAATATCAAAGACTTTGTAAGAAATCAAACTCTACGTAAGAAAAAGAAGAAATAAATGAAAAACCATATTAATATCAAACTTCAAAGCAAAAAAGTACTTGAGTAATTATACAGTTGCAGTACGACATTGAGTTTCATACCTTCATTCAAACAGCATGAGTTTGAATGACAAACATTGTCAATTGCATTTTTCAATTCGTCTCCTTTACATTTTAAATAGTAAGGAATGTTACCATTTGCAGTTTATAGGAATTTAGCTCACGGATAATTGATTTTTTATTCTTTGTTAATGGATAATATTCATTACTATTATTGAGTAAGTAATATATTTTTCTTTGATTAATTTTGTTTGATATTTTCATTTCTGACAAGTAAACTTTGTCAATGGTTATATAGTTAAAAAACAATATTTTATGTCTATTGCATTTTTCATATTTTCGTCTCATTTACATTTTAAATAGAAAGGAATGTTTCCATTTGCCGTTTATAGGAATTTAGTTTGGATAATTGATTCAGTTCTATTAATGAGTAATTATTATATTTTTCTGTAATTAATTTTGTTTTATATTTTCATTTCTGACATAAAAGCATAAGCAAGCGTTAAAAATCTTTTATTAATCAACTCTAAATTATATTAATCAAACAATGTACATTTTTAAATAATGGCTACAATCACTTGGTCCAATATAAATAGATTAAAATACTTTTCAATCAAGCATGACTTACTTAATATACAATGGACCTATAAGTCGTCCAATACCCAATCTAACCAGTACTACAGAATGTGAGGAGCGTGAAACCAATACTGACTTCTGTTGAATTTTGTATATAACTACTTATCACTACGAACATTGGTTCTGATCTGTGGATACAAATGTGTTCTTTGAATTAAATTATAAAATCAACCTTTTTCATAATTCGTTCATTTGTAGTGAATTAATTTGTTTAAGAAACAAAAGTTTAAAAAAGATTTTTAAACAATGAAGTGCATTTTACACTCATGAACTGAAGAGATTGCCATGCATCATTTTAACACACTTGTCCCAAAATCAATGGAGTATAGTGTATCTTTTACACACATGTACTGAAGAGATTGCCATGCATCATCTTAACCCACTTGTCCCAAAATCAATGAAGTATAGTGTATCTTTTACACACATGTACTGAGGAGATTGCCATGCATCATTTTAACACACTTGTCCCAAAATCAATGAAGTATAGTGTATCTTTTACACACATGTACTGAAGAGATTGCCATGCATCATTTTAACACACTTGTCCCAAAATCAATGAAGTATAGTGTATCTTTTACACACATGTACTGAGGAGATTGCCATGCATCATTTTAACACACTTGTCCCAAAATCAATGAAGTATAGTGTATCTTTTACACACATGTACTGAGGAGATTGCCATGCATCATTTTAACACACTTGTCCCAAAATCAATGAAGTATAGTGTATCTTTTACACACATGTACTGAAGAGATTGCCATGCATCATTTTAACCCACTTGTCCCAAAATCAATGAAGTATAGTGTATCTTTTACACACATGTACTGAGGAGATTGCCATGCATCATTTTAACAAACTTGTCCCAAAATCAATGAAGTATATTGTATCTTTTACACACATGTACTGAGGAGATTGCCATGCATCATTTTAACACACTTGTCCCAAAATCAATGAAGTATAGTGTATCTTTTACACACATGTACTGAAGAGATTGCCATGCATCATTTTAACACACTTGTCCCAAAATCAATGAAGTATAGTGTATCTTTTACACACATGTACTGAAGAGATTGCCACGCATCATTTTAACACACTTGTCCCAAAATCAATGAAGTATAGTGTATCTTTTACACACATGTACTGAAGAGATTGCCATGCATCATCTTAACACACTTGTCCCAAAATCAATGGAGGATGAACTCGACTGTCCCAAATAGTTCAAAAAGTATCACTGTCCCAAATGAGCAAGAGAACGCGTATAGGTGTATGCGTGTGTGCGTGTGTAAACATACACTTAGCCTCGTGTTGATGTATACTGAGTGTTTGGCACTTCTCTTGGATAACTTACTCGTCCTGTGTAGCTTACTCGTCCTAGAGTTTCCTTGCTCAAATTGGTAACTAGCGAGTAAAGATACCCTGTTAATTATTAGTGATCTATGTGGAAATATGGTGAGGGTGAATTGAGGCCCTATGCCAACCTATGAAGGTCGTTTCTGACGTCACACGCACTTAGATCACTACTCTTTGGTGTCCTTAATTACGGTGCAAACATTAGTGTTTTTTCTATATTTTATTTTAGATTATCTGATGACGTCTGTTACCTCTAAAGTCTAAATAAAGGACTAGGGTAACTTACGAATTATCGGTCGGTTCCACATCTTCAGTCATATAAGAAAGAACGATATAGTAGTTGAAATAAAAGTAGTTATATCGTTTTCAGTTGCATGACCGAAGTTGTGGAACTGACCGATAATTCGTAACTTATCCAATAATGGCAGTTCACCACAGCCGAGAGATATTAGTACATAGGGTGAGAAATCTGCTTTGGTTGTGTGATGGTGAACTGATGGTTGAATTTACGATCACTAATTGGTGAGGATAGGAGTCAATAACATTGATTTATGTTTATTAGTTTGAAATGGTGCTAGCTCTTCTTAACTCAATGTATTTTATTACCCTAATGAACAGGTACATCAATCAAAAGCTTTTTGAAGAAGTTAGACAGTGCTAATGGTAGGTAGTTTGCTAGCTCACCAGTTAATCTCCATTATGTGCTCTGTTTTATGCTTCCTTCTATTGTTCCTTATTTCTCAACTCATTTTATCATCAATACTCACTCCATTTAAAGGATTGCCAAACAATTGGAAAAAGATACAAAGAAATAACCGTTAAAAAGAATTGCATTGATAGGTCTTTAATGGCCTCCAAAGTTTCAATTCTCGTCTGCAATTACTTGTTCTACTGTGATTAATTAATTTAAATTAGTTGGGTAGTTCCTAATTATTGCACGGTTCCATATCTTCGATCAAATAGCTAAGGAAAATGTGTATGATAAAAATAAACAGATAAATAATATTTTTCACGTTTTATTTTAATTGTTATAAATCCATGCAAGTATCATGGATACCAATTAAAATAAAGAGAAAATTTAAAAAAAGATCTAGGATCGAAAATGTGGATCCGTCTGATAGATCGGAATTACCCTTCCACCACTGTAATATAATATGATGTAATTAGTTTTATCTTCTAATTCACAGTATGAGTCACTCTAACCTTGTATTTCCTATACACAGTTTCTCTTCACATATAAATATGCGTTAGAGTTTTAATCATAAGTTCTTATCACAAAATGATAATTTGTATATATTATTATACTCGGCTTATATATGTCCGTATTATTAATACGCTACGAATTTACTATTTAGCTTGTGTTTGATATAGTTATTATTTTATGATTTGTAATGATGATGAAGAATGTAACACTTTCTATCCAAATAGATTTCTCCTCTAGTTTATGCATGTAATTCCAGTGAGTGATGTTGTATTGATTGCTAAGGGAGATTTCTAGCCACTTTTACATCATCTACTCCGCCTTCCTTGTAATAAAATAAGTCACTAATCACAGGATTTCATGTTCTACACCAACATGCAGTAGGTATAACTGTGTACACTCCTTCAATACAGTAAAGAATGTAGTGTATATTGAACTATGGATAGTTACCTCTTGATATTTCCAAGGTAATTCTATCAATACAGCAGAAATACATCCACCAAATGAGTTTTCAATTACTGTTATTAGATACTGTTGGTAATCACCAATGCTATTTTTAGAGCAGTATATCTCTATCCTTCATACTTTGTCTAAGTAAAATAATCCTTATTTGTTCACGCTATGGCTGAAGCAGACGTTAAAACTTCTACTGAAATTAAATCCTACTTTGTCGCAGTCTTCCATAGCATTGACAGTGAATACCTAATGTTAGTGAGTAGAGGCCTATGGCGATGTAACTGTGATGCTAACTCTGACTAAGTAGCTTCCGGAGTCTAACTGTAAACACGATGTGAACATATCTCTGCTGGTACTGTGTGATCCACTGTACTGATCACACTGTCTGTGATCCACTGTACTGATCATACAGTGTGTGATCCACTGTACCGATCACACTGTTTGTGATCCACTGTACTGATCACACTGTCTGTGATCCACTGTACTGATCACATAGTAGAGTGTTTCTTTCTTAGTATCACGATGTTAGCATTTCATCCCCGTAGTCCTTAGTAGTATAGCAGTGTGTTGATTGTGTGCGTGCCTCCAATTGGCTGAATTGTCTCAATAGAGTAGCTTTTAATATCATCTCCTCTATCTAGTAGTTAGTGTGCCAGGTTACTCATACTCCATCTTAACTAGCTAGTACATTGGTTAATATAGGCCCTTAGATTAATACATACCGCCACTGTGTGTATGTGTACTATACAGGCACTATCTCAAGGTGCCTCTATACAGTTACCACACATGTATGTATGGGCTGTGTACAGTTACCTGTATTGGTAGTTAGTTCATTATTCTACAGGTAGTCAGTAAAGTGATGTAGCAAACTATTTGTCAGTCTACGCTGCTTATTTTTATCTACTAACGTCATTCAAATGGTGGTAATTGTGTTGCTTTTTAGCTAGAGTGTGCACCTATGTAGGAAGTCCTTTTAAGGAGCTAGGCAGCAAGGCGTACCTAACCATCCTCTCATAACTTCATTAGGATGAAACTAGTACGCCCTACATTTCGAAAAATGATTCCATGCCCAACTATTCGGTGCTAAAAAGATTCTTATTCTCAGCCTTTTGCCTAATGTGTTAAATAGTGTTACCAACGTGTAGCTACAGCGTACTGTGTGCTACACTGAGCAAAGTTGGTGAGGAATAACATTATTGGGAGTAAACTACTGAGTAACTTTCCTCACTGAGTGACTTGTGTGACTCTTGCCTCACTGAGTGACTTGTGTGACTCTTGCCTCACTGAGTGACTTGTGTGACTCTTGCCTCACTGAATGACTTGTGTGACTCATGCCTCACTGAGTGACTTGTGTGACTCTTGCCTCACTGAGTGACTTGTGTGACTCTTGCCTCACTGAGTGACTTGTGTGACTCTTGCCTCACTGAGTGACTTGTGTGACTCTTGCCTCACTGAGTGACTTGTGTGACTCTTGCCTCACTGAGTGACTTGTGTGACTCTTGCCTCACTGAGTGACTTGTGTGACTCATGCCTCACTGAGTGACTTGTGTGACTCTTGCCTCACTGAGTGACTTGTGTGACTCTTGCCTCACTGAGTGACTTGTGTGACTCTTGCCTCACTGAGTGACTTGTGTGACTCTTGCCTCACTGAGTGACTTGTGTGACTCTTGCCTCACTGAGTGACTTGTGTGACTCTTGCCTCACTGAGTGACTTGTGTGACTCTTGCCTCACTGAGTGACTTGTGTGACTTTTGCCTCACTGAGTGACTTGTGTGACTCTTTCCTCACTGAGTGACTTGTGTGACTCTTGCCTCACTGAGTGACTTGTGTGACTCTTGCCTCACTGAGTGACTTGTGTGACTCTTGCCTCACTGAGTGACTTGTGTGACTCTTGCCTCACTGAGTGACTTGTGTGACTCTTGCCTCACTGAGTGACTTGTGTGACTCTTGCCTCACTGAGTGACTTGTGTGACTCTTGCCTCACTGAGTGACTTGTGTGACTCTTGCCTCACTGAGTGACTTGTGTGACTCTTGCCTCACTGAGTGACTTGTGTGACTCTTGCCTCACTGAGTGACTTGTGTGACTCTTGCCTCACTGAGTGACTTGTGTGACTCTTGCCTCACTGAGTGACTTGTGTGACTCTTGCCTCACTGAGTGACTTGTGTGACTCTTGCCTCACTGAGTGACTTGTGTGACTCTTGCCTCACTGAGTGACTTGTGTGACTCTTGCCTCACTGAGTGACTTGTGTGACTCTTGCCTCACTGAGTGACTTGTGTGACTCTTGCCTCACTGAGTGACTTGTGTGACTCTTGCCTCACTGAGTGACTTGTGTGACTCTTGCCTCACTGAGTGACTTGTGTGACTCTTGCCTCACTGAGTGACTTGTGTGACTCTTGCCTCACTGAGTGACTTGTGTGACTCTTGCCTCACTGAGTGACTTGTGTGACTCTTGCCTCACTGAGTGACTTGTGTGACTCCTGCCTCACTGAGTGACTTGTGTGACTCCTGCCTCACTGAGTGACTTGTGTGACTCCTGCCTCACTGAGTGACTTGTGTGACTCCTGCCTCACTGAGTGACTTGTGTGACTCCTGCCTCACTGAGTGACTTGTGTGACTCCTGCCTCACTGAGTGACTTTTGTGACTCCTGCCTCACTGAGTGACTTTTGTGACTCATGCCTCACTGAGTGACTTTTGTGACTCATGCCTCACTGAGTGACTTGTGTGACTCATGCCTCACTGAGTGACTTGTGTGACTCATGCCTCACTGAGTGACTTGTGTGACTCATGCCTCACTGAGTGACTTGTGTGACTCATGCCTCACTGAGTGACTTGTGTGACTCATGCCTCACTGAGTGACTTGTGTGACTCATGCCTCACTGAGTGACTTGTGTGACTCATGCCTCACTGAGTGACTTGTGTGACTCATGCCTCACTGAGTGACTTGTGTGACTCATGCCTCACTGAGTGACTTGTGTGACTCCTGCCTCACTGAGTGACTGCAATGTTCCAGTATTATATTATAATGTACTCGCACAGTCTAATGTTCATCCTTCATTCCTTTGCCTTTATAGTCAGTAGCTTTGGTTCTCCACTCTTGTTATTAGAAGCTTATTAATAATTCATTACAGTTAGTAGCAACACATTTTTCTCTTGAACACTCGCATGAAGTAGTAGAACTTCAATTATTTACTTGAGTTTTATATATAATTTTGTATGTGAACTGATGTAACTTTGATGTCTTACTAATATTATTGAATATTGATGGTCTTATCAAATATATACATTTTTTATTCATAAAACTTCTTTTATAATTATGATCAGAATTAGAGAATCGCTCTGATTATCTTATCGTTGAAGTGACCTTGTCTGTGTGTGCCTGAAGTGACCTTGTCTCTGTGTGCCTGAAGTGACCTTGTCTCTGTGTGCCTGAAGTGACCTTGTCTCTGTGTGCCTGAAGTGACCTTGTCTCTGTGTGCCTGAAGTGACCTAGTCTCTGTGTGCCTGAAGTGACCTAGTCTCTGTGTGCCTGAAGTGACCTTGTCTCTGTGTGCCTGAAGTGACCTTGTCTCTGTGTGTGCCTGAAGTGACCTTGTCTCTGTGTGCCTGAAGTGACCTTGTCTCTGTGTGCCTGAAGTGACCTTGTCTCTGTGTGCCTGAAGTGACCTAGTCTCTGTGTGCCTGAAGTGACCTAGTCTCTGTGTGCCTGAAGTGACCTTGTCTCTGTGTGCCTGAAGTGACCTTGTCTCTGTGTGCCTGAAGTGACCTAGTCTCTGTGTGCCTGAAGTGACCTAGTCTCTGTGTGCCTGAAGTGACCTTGTCTCTGTGTGCCTGAAGTGACCTTGTCTCTGTGTGCCTGAAGTGACCTTGTCTCTGTGTGCCTGAAGTGACCTAGTCTCTCTGTGCCTGAAGTGACCTTGTCTCTGTGTGCCTGAAGTGACCTTGTCTCTGTGTGCCTGAAGTGACCTTGTCTCTGTGTGCCTGAAGTGACCTTGTCTCTGTGTGCCTGAAGTGACCTTGTCTCTGTGTGCCTGAAGTGACCTTGTCTCTGTGTGCCTGAAGTGACCTTGTCTCTGTGTGCCTGAAGTGACCTTGTCTCTGTGTGCCTGAAGTGACCTTGTCTCTGTGTGCCTGAAGTGACCTTGTCTCTGTGTGCCTGAAGTGACCTTGTCTCTGTGTGCCTGAAGTGACCTTGTCTGTGTGTGCCTGAAGTGACCTTGTCTCTGTGTGTGCCTGAAGTGACCTTGTCTCTGTGTGTGCCTGAAGTGACCTTGTCTGTGTGTGTCTGAAGTGACCTTGTCTGGGTGTCTGAAGTCACTTAGTATGTGTGTGCCTGAAGTGACCTACCTTGTCTTTCTCTCCTTTTCATTCTTGTCGTAACTTTTTTCTTCTTTTTCAGGTTGATTTAGAGCATCAGCGCGAAGTGTCCACTAATGACGGTATGAACCTCTCCCGCGTGTGGAACTGCCCCTTCATCGAAGCCTCTGCTAAGAACAGGTGAAAATACACTCTCCTATAGGCACTATCACCTATAGGCACTATCACCTCTTTCTGAAGATCACTTTAGTGGTATTCCTTGCACTGTATAGTGTATACTACTCTACTTCCAACATTTATTCTTTCTGTTATTGTTGCACTTCTTGTCTTGTCACATCCTCGGTTTTTCTAGTTATGTTTTAGCCACTTACATTGTTAAAAAAACACTTGGAACATATTATTCCTTGCTAATTATTCATGGTTTCACTCACTCACTGCACAGTTGACTAGAAATAATTTATATATTAGAAGATTTCTTGAAATGAAAGAAAGTTACGATATGACTGTATGTTCCTATATTTTCTGTGTTGATAATGATGAGTGTTTTATCGAAAATAGATTAGATTCTCGGAAAGGTATAAGCCTACAAGAAGTATATAATAATACACTATTCCTCAGTATTCTGATAAGACAATCTTCACCAGTTATATTACTTCACATACTTTGAATGTTATACTGTGCCGTGTGACGTCTTAAAGCTTACCTTCACAAGTTCTATTGGTTCTTTCTTGTTCACAAGTTCTTTATGTCAATAATTATTATTGTTCTGATTACTGTATTTTATTGTTATAATATTCACTTGGTCTTCTGATGAAAATTTTGGGGTACAATTCAATTATTTACATATCTAGATAGCAATTCTATCCGTGTTCGACTTGGCTTATAATAGTTAGGGATAAGATCCGATTTACTGAAATATATATTTCGGTCGGAACTTATCCTGTATGATAATTTATTCATGAATATGTCTTATTTATTCCTATCATGGTTAGTTGTCGCGACATCATAGCTTTGCCATTATCTGTTTTGCTGCAACAGGATAAGCGAAGATTACGCAAATACTTACTATCTGTTGTTTTCTTTATTTCACAATGGAAAATAACATTCAGAACGGCACTATCAGCTCTGTTTTCAGCACTATCAGCCCCTTATAAGATTTCAGCACTATCAGCACCTTATTTATTCTGTATGGTATGGGAGCACCCCGCTGGTTAGAAAGATGAACTTATTGATTTATTCATGCACTTCCTTGACGAAATGATAGAAGTTATTTAAAAGCATCGAAAGTTTTCATCCTAGTTCCTAAATATATATTTATTATGTCAAACTAACTATATGTAACACATTTCAAAGACGGAAACTCTATCGTGGCTTACTATTCACTTTGTCCCAATGAGCGTATTGAGTTCTAGCTACATCTAATGAATAAGTCATTGCTTGATGTTGAGGAAATTGTAAAGAAATCACTGCGATATAATTACAAAGCATTTTTAGTTGATTAATTCCCCACGTGGTAGCTAGCTAGCTACTAATTATAAAGAGTGGGTGTGTGTGTGTCTTGAGGCTTCAAGTTAAAAGGGTCATGACATTTAACTGTGCTTTAATGTACACTGCACACACTTTAACGATATCATTCTCAGGCAAAGAAATGCTGCAAATATGTTTATGTGTAGATTGTAATGTAGCTACACTGGTAAGCTAAAGGATAGCTACAGGAAAATTGGATTATAATTCAAATTATTCTCTCTAACGTAATGCATTATTTTTTTTATCTGAAGAAATGTACGCACACAATTGGGATATTTTTGGGTTATTAACTTATTGAAAAAAATTGCAGTGTCCTTCATACCATCCCTTCAAACTCTTCTGTAGTTTGTTTTATGAAGGGGCTACGCACTTTGCCTCGTAGGGTTAGGGACTGTTATAGGGTAAGTTACGAATTATAGGTCTGTTTTGCATCTTCGGTCACTGGCTGCATATAGCATGGATGGATAGCAATAAATAATTATTTTATCGCTTTTTCTTATATGGCGGAATATGTGAAACCGACCGATAATTCGTAACTTACCGTAAGTATAACAGATTGAGTTCCAACCACCCCAAATATTTAAATCTGTTCCCTAATATTCTCTTGGTTTTCAGGTGCGGAGTGAATGAAATGTTCGCAGAGATAGTCAGGGAAATGAACATCAACCCCTCGAAGAAAGAGAATAACTACTGCTGCTGTGTACTGCTCTAACAAACTGACACGCACTGGTAGCAAGCGTCAACTCACCACTCTGCGTCACTGACACAAGCGTCACTGGAAGTAGCGTCACTCTGTCACGTTACCAACTAACTACTATTTCACTCCTGAGTGTTCTCCTACCTCCATTCATTGTGATGGCAAAAAGTTCTGTAGTTACATTATATGTTTAGCTCACACATTTTATAGCTCATTCGACTCTTCTCTCTATTTTAGTAAATATATTTTATTCTGCTATTTTTCAGTGTAACGTGTTGCAACATTCTGTGTTCCTCTTTTTGCCATTGGATTCCTTCTCACCCACCCACCTCTATAGTTTTCTCTGCTAAATGAACTCATTATTGATAGATGATTTCAGTTTTAAGATCATCCCCAGTGTATGGTGCACAGGGGAACTTCTGAGTTATTGGACGGTACCACATTTTCGATAATGAGAAAAAAATATCATAATTCAACTTTTATTTTAATTGGTATCTTGAATGCCAATTAAAACAAAAGTTAATAACAGTTATTACATTTTTTGTTATATGATCGAGAATGTGGAACTGTTCGATAACTCTGAATTTAGCCAATATCCTGTTAGTTGAAGGCTCATCTTAACTGTTGATTTGAAAATGACTGTTAATTACAGTTACTGACTGTATAGAAGAGCCCCTCACACACTACAGTAGCTTATCAGTCATCTACAGGCATTATTCTACAGGGCTCACACATCTCTTGTAGCTCAGACACTCTGTACAGTAACAAAGCAATATAGGCCTACTTTTTAAGTTTAATTTAGGGCAGGAGTAATTGGATGGCCTCCCTTATCACTGCCTTACTGTATATTAATTTCAGCTCTTTGCTTCATCTCTGTACATATATTTGTATCTAAGTAGCTACTCTTTATTGTAAATTTATTCAATTTAGGTCTGCAATTTGAGTTAAGTATTCTTTATCTTTTATTGTGTTCTTGCCTTTCTGTCTTTTGAATTTTGATACTAGTGACTATTTGCTGGTGAACCAGTGGTAAACATCAGCCAACTTCAGTGTGGTAAACCAATAGCTGGTTCAACTTTTGCTATTTCCATTCACCAAACTTTAGTAGGAATTCTTCTCTTTTTGATTCACAGAAGCTATTATTCTGTTTATTTATTTTCTAAGACTTGCCTAACTCTATTTTCTTACTCTGGAGAGACTTCCTTCCTACTCTTGAGGTGCCATATGAACTACAGAAAAAATGCAGTGATGCACTATCACATGCAGAAGAGATGCACTATCACATGCAGAAGAGATGCACTATCACATGCAGAAGAGATGCTCTATCACATGCAGAAGAGATGCACTATCACATGCAGAAGAGATGCACCATCACATTCAGAAGAGATGCACCATCACATGCAGAAGAGATGCACCATCACATGCAGAAGAGATGCACCATCACATGCAGAAGAGATGCACCATCACATGCAGAAGAGATGCACCATCACACTCAACTTCTTCAGTCAGTCTAAGTTCACTGGTGCAATATTCTCTACTTTTCGTTGTTCATTTGTTTGATGCGCTTCTCTCTCTCTCTCTCTCACTATAGATATTTTCCTAATTCTTTCACCTTGGATGCAATAGTGTTATCTCAAATCATTTCTTAGTTTCAGCCCTACTTGATTTATCAGATTATTTTTATGTCAGTCTTTTTTAGGTAGAATTTGTTTATATTGGTATTTAAATTTATCAATTTTATTCTGTGTTAGGTAGTCGGCTTTCAATATTTAACTGCAACACTCAAAAAAACATAGGTAGAGTTCCAAGTTATTGCACGGTTCCATATTTTCGAACAGAATAGAAAACGGTATGTAATTTAAAATTCTAACTCTATTTTAATTATATGCTCTTTCGTGCATGAACGGAAAAGTGGAACCGTCCGATATCTCTGAACTTACCCTCAAATAACCTCACGAGTTTCCTACTTATTACAATTTAATAATTTGGTTAATTACTCTTATAAATATATATATTATTTCCCCTGTAAATAACTTCCTCTCTGTGATTTTCTTCAGTTTTTTCCCCCTTCCATTCATTAAAATATTATTACTGATTTCTGATTATTTTTCTCCTTGTGTTCAGTTTATAATTTTTTCTGTACCTTTTTTTTTCTTCAGTCGAATGAGAAATTTATTTCAGATTTTTCTACCTCTTAAAAGTGTTGAAAAGAATTGTCAATGGGGTGAGTTCCGAATTATCGGCCAGTTCCACATCTTCGGCCATATAAGAAAAAACAATATAATAATAATTTATCACTAAGGTTGCTTGTTTTTACTCAATCAATCCTAGTGAAATAATTATTATTATATCGTTTTTTCTTATGTCCGAAGATGTGGAACTGACCGATAATTCGTAACTTACCCTATATTACTTTTAAAATCATTGTCTAGAAATGAAATAGAGATGTTCCTAAAAAAAATCATCTGGCTAACGTTTTCATCGAAGCTCTGTTAACGATCAAAACTTGACTTTCCTAACTAGTCTTAGGGTAAGTTACGAATTATCGGTCAGTACTACATCTTCGGTCATATAAGAAAAATCAATATAGAAATTGTTATTATTACACAGTGCTATCTAATACTTCTGCAAACCCGGGTTTGCAGAAGTATTAGATAGCACTGTGTAATAATAACAATTATTATATTGATTTTTCTTATATGACCGAAGATGTAGTACTGACCGATAATTCGTAACTAGTCATAATCATTTCTATGTATTCGTGAACTCTTAATTATTTGTACTGTTTCCTTGGTGTAAATACATACTTTATATATTTGATAATTATATGGAAGAAATTTGACAATATTTGAAGAGGTTGACTGTATGTAGATATTGGGGAGATATATCTCTACTAATTGAAATAAGTTTGTGGTGAAATAAAGATATAGGTATTTGTATGAAATCTTTTTAATTGTGAAGATAAAATATCCATCCCGTGTATTGCCGTCGATTGACATCTAATTTTGTATCCAATTGTTATTATTTATTAAAAAGGTGAAAACATATCTAAATGAATATAGGCTAAGTTATGAATTGCCGGTCAATTCCACATCTTCGGTCATATAAGAAAAAACTATTAAAAATATAATTATTATAATTGTTTTTTCTTAATGGCAGAAGATGTGGAACTGACCTATAATTCATAACCTACCCTTCAAATTAAATCCTATAAATGTTCCAGTTTTGAGTAATTTCACAGCTTGTTGAAGTAATATCAGTCGTGTGCTGAATAGAGGTTTGTATTGCCATTTGCAGTTCTAGAGGACAACCCTTGCTGTAAACTTGTTCATGGAGCCACTTTCCTGATAGACCGATACTACATAGTCCCTTGTATTTTGTTTCCTTTTGACGGCAGCGATATGGCCTTTGGTTCCAAAATATTACAAGAAATAATTTTTTTTTGTCTCTTCACGTAGCTTTTCTGCATACATGAGCAATTCAGAGAAATTGCGGTAGGGTGATATGCAGCCGCTTTTTCACAGTAACTCTTTCTCTTAATTCACATCTTTTTTCACAGTAAGTAATAGATCTCATCTATAATGAATGTAGAATGTGTATTCCTGAGTAAAGAACCACTCAGTTTAGTGAACAAATATTCTTTAGTCTGCCATGAAGGGCAATCAGTTTCAGAAAACTTATTGCCTTTTTATGGTAGACTGAAGGAAATTTGTTCACTATACAGAGTATTTCTTTACTCAGAAAAAACATTATAGAGGATTTCTATTGTATTTGTTTTACTTAACCGAGTGGCTAAAGAAGTTGCGATGATTTATTGAAGCTATTATCTATATCACTCTGTCTCACGTCCATTCTCTATATTACTCACCATTATAATAACACTGAAAAGGCAATACCTCAACATATCACTATAGGGAGCTTCTAGTAATAATCTGACACGGCAGAAAGGGAAATATATTGGGTAAATTCAGAGTTATCGAACGGTGCCACGTTTTCGATCATATGAGAAAAAATATTTAGACGAGTAATTTAAAATTAAAGTTAAACCTTCATTATAATATATTTGTTTTTATATGATCGAAAATGTTGAACCGTTCGATAATTCAGAACTTACCCTAAACTGTAATTTTATGCTACTTAAAAGTTGAAAATAAGGTATCTATCCTTCAGAGCGTTACATTATGTTGTATGTTAGAATTAAGGAACACTTCATCAGCTGATATCTTTGAATGATTACCTTTTTTCTCTAATTACAATTATATTTCAATAGGTTATTCTGATAGAAGTGCCAACTTTTTGTTACTTAGTGCTAACTGTTATTTAAAATATTTACAGTTCTTTCAAAAGGCAACCATTACTTCATTTGTAGAGTATTAGTTAGTTTGGTATGTAGGTACAATTTTCCGTTACTGGTAGCTATGGCAAGGTGAAACTACTATAGTTATTATAAAATTAATATGCTCTATCAAGTAATATTTCAATAACCTAATTTCTTTAGTTATCCTGTACGAAGTAGTGTGCAAAACAATATTTGATTATTGACTCTTTATCGTTCACAAGCAGGTTTTCATACTAAGTTGCTAAATAGGTCCCCTTACCGATACAGATTTATTTCATACTAAATTTGCTCTAAATTAATTAGCAATTAATTAATTAATAAGTTGTTTAATCAACCATCTCATAATTTCTCCCCTCATCTGAAATTAAATACCTATAGGGTAAGTTACGAATTATCGGTCAGTTTCACATCTTCGGTCATGTAAGAAAAAACGAAATAATAAATATTTTATATTTTAATTGATATCCATTATAATACCTGCAGGAATTATAGTTACCAATAATAAGAATTATATAATTTTTTCTTATATGACCGAAGACATGGAACTGACCAATAATTCGTAACTTACTCTATATCTATGCTAGGAAATCATTAAGCATTGTTTTAATATGTTTCTAATAACGTTATATTTGATAATTTGTTTCAACTGTGTTTTTATATTACTGTAAATGACTGTACTGTTGATGTTAAATACTTTTAGATCTATGCATTTCTTCATCAAATTTTGGTGCCGTCTTTTTTTTTGCAAAGATAGGCTAAGTTTCAAGTTAACGGACGTTTTATAATTTTCTAGCTTATGAAAAGAAGAATATCAAAATATCGATTTGAATAATGATTATTTTATAAAATTTTCTTATTATCGGAAATGTGGAACCGTCCGTTAACTCGGAACTATACCCTTTAGTCGCATTGGGACTCGATACATGATTTCACCACTAAAATCAACATGGAAATCCCCATCATTTAATTCCATATATCGAATATTTACTTTATAATGATGGTAACCTAATTTGCAATTAATTCATCCATAACAAACTGGTTAGGGGAAGTTCCGTGTTATCGACCCGTTTCATAATTTCGATCATATAAATAAATATATATATACTTTAATTGATGATTTTAATTGGTATTCGTGGAGGTATCTTCTTTCATGGTCGAAAATATGGAACGGGTCGATAACTCAGAAATTACCCATTATATCTATTAACAAATGAAGAATAAGCTTAATTTATTCATTGATTATTTTTGAGAGGTTAGGTAGAATATAGTAGTGAAATATCTCTTCCACTATAGTCATAGCTACTATACTAATTTTGTATTTCTAGATTTGTACTAATTACGTTTGTTACATTTAAAGGTGGTTAGTATTTGTAGGGTTGGTACCGACTCAAAAGTCGAGAGAAATTCACTGGTAGTCAAATAACCATCTATTGGTAGCAATTTTATAATGAATGTTAAATAGAGGTACTAAAGTGTTTTATACAAGAATAATCCTACAGTCTTTCATTTAAATATCCTTAAATTATTTTAGCACTGAAATCTAAATTTATGTATATTGTTCATTGCTGAAAAAATGCAAATACTTAGTTACAGTTTTACGTAAAAACAAAATAAGAAATTGTTTGTCAATAAAAAGCTAGAGAAAATAATATTAAACTTCAACACACGTGAGTAAATTTCATTACTTTAAGTTAAAAACAGATGAAGCAATTAACTCAAGCTATAAGAGAAAGAAATGAAATAACTGTTTGACTAAGTCAATATATTTTGAAGGTTTTTCAAATGTTCCTGACTCCACCACCGTTGCATTTTCAGTAAGTGTTTTGCTGTCTTTTTGAAAAAACTGTTTCATGTTGAAATATTGTCGTGTGTTTGAATTTCACTTAACTTTTCACCAGGTTCGATGAAATGAGTGAAGTTATCATAGCAATGGTAGACTGAAGCCATTTATCTATAACAAAATATTAACTATCATATCATCATCAAATATCACAAAAAATTGTCTCCGTTTTCTACGTCTGCATTCTGGAATAACTGCGAGACATGCCTCGCAATTATAAAAGTATAATAAGTAGGGCCTGCCTATACTCATATTACGGAAATAAAGTAAAAACTGTACAAAGTAATAAAAATAATTATTTTCTATTACACAAAAAATCCCCTAATATTTCTAAAATATACGTACAATATAATTTTAAAGAATGTGAGTAACAAAATTAATTAAATGATTCAATTCCTACAAAGAAGCATACAATTAAAATCTAGTATTTAAAAAAATGTTCCGTTATTACCTCGTTCTACGATAGTAGGATAGATGCCGTTTCTATTTTTTCAAGCTTATTTATTAGCTAATATTAGGTTTATATTATGAATTGAAAATATGTAATACAGATATTAGTGAACCTTTTATTGGTAAACTATAATAATAAACTAATTTTAGTGTATTATAAAAATGATAGTTTATTATATAAATAATAGTTTATTATAAAAAAATAGTGTATTTTATATATAATGTTTTATAGCATAAATAATAGTTTATCATATTCTGTTTCTTTACTTTCAATTTTAGCTGTATTTATTACCATTCAGTTCTTTATTAGTTAGTAATCTAAACTTTTTAAATTCACCTCTTGTCTAAAGTTCTTTTTACATTTCAGTTAAATAGCTATTAAATTTCACAGTTACATACATATTCAAATTCTTTATTGAAATATAAAATTATTACAGCTTCATACAACTATGAAGTAAATATACATCAAATAAAATTACAAAAAAGCAACACAAATAACGTAAATTTCACAATTAGTAAAGTAATGTTTAAAATTTCAAGCTCATTATATAAGATCATAGAATTTTTCGGGCGATCATCAATATATAAATAGGTGTATATTTATTATTACAGTGGATCTCCTCTATATTAAACTCCTGTTTAGTGGACTCTTGTATAGTGAACTTATACCACTGGCTCTAAAATTTATATAGTGAACATATTTAGTTTAGTCTGCCAGAAATATTCGTAAGTTTTCTATGAATCTCTATATAGTAAATTAGTTATATTTCATGAAACAGGAGTTCTACCTGTGCAACTCCATAATAATGGAGTCATGTGTAGTGAACCATCCTGATTTTTAGAGTTCTGAGAAATAAAAACCCTGTATAATGAATTTATTTCAAACAGAAAGAAAATATTTTCTATAGTCTGCCATGAAAAGGCCAGTTTTCTATTCATCTCTCAAATCCTCTATAGTGGTGTAAACTCTCTATCTATAGTGAACTAGTTGAATTTCACTATAGAGGAGCTCTACTGCAGTTATATCTCATTATTTTATACATATTGTGCTAATCAAATTTTAAATACTTTTTCCATTGAATTCCTATTTTTTTCTAATAATAAAAGCTTTTTAGTGGAGTATTCAAATTCTATTACTCTATTATTTTAGTTTCTTTCCCATTGATGAAATCAATGCGTTTTAAATAGGTATACACAGTGGGGGTCTAGAACAAAATCCTCCTCAGGGCAAAATCCCCCTCAGGGCAAAATCCCCCTCAGGGCAAAATCCCCCTCAGGGCAAAACCCCCCTCCGGACAAAATCCTCCTCCAGACAAAATCCCCATTGGGTCTTTATATCAATTAAAGAAAATCTCACAATTTTAAAGTTAGGAATTGTCATATAAACGTTCAATAATTTAATTTTAAAATTTTCTAATAAAGAATCACTGTTTATTTTGTTAATTTTTATTTAAAACTGTCTCATTGATTTTTCAGGGTAACTATGATATAGTAATATAGTTAATTAATTCATGCCCATGTCCAACATAATGAAATTTAAATGCAATTAGCCAATGTGGCATATATAATTTCTTTGTTTTTATACTATACAGTATAACAATAATTGAAGTGCCTATATAGTACTGTTAGGTATTTACAACTTATTTCTAAATAATTATATCGTTAATACCTTCTAAACTAGTAGGTACAGTGCTGCAATCAAATTCAAATAATATAGTTGAGTATCTGGAG
>CANNZV010003987.1:0-49929 GCA_947561585.1 Caprella mutica
TTTTAGTTGCGACTTCGATTCTTGTTTTCTATTTATAATAAATATACGTTTAAATATAAAACTTAAATTAACCTTTCTTCCTGAAAATTAAAATTTACATTACTACTTTGGTTTCCCCTTATTGGTAGTAAAAGAAAATGTAGCTCTGACCGTTATATATATGTACATATCCTCGTTTGTTAGTACGTTTGTAGTACATATGTGACGTCACGGTACCCCTCTCTCTGATTGGCTGATACGCTCGCAGTTAAATAATTATTTGGCCACTAGCGTCCACGTAGCAGTGAAACATCTTCCTATATTCAATGATCTGTGTACTGAAGGCATAGAGTAATGATATTATACATCGAGAGAGATAGTGATTCAGCGATTGAAGGACGCTGAGTCTGAGGGTCCGAAACCTTCAGTAGCTATAGTGACGTTAGTGAGGGGAGGTATGCTGCACAGCTCGCTCCGCCTTGAGTATATGATTTGCGAGGGTTATACTGCTCTCTCTTGACATCTATCTTTATTCACAACTATATTCATATCAAATATCGTCATGGCTTGCTCTAATGAATGTTATTTAATTAATTATAAGAAGTAAACACTTTAATCGCAAGATGTTATGAGTGTCGCACGCGCTATATTATTTAAATACAGGTAGCGGTAACTTTGAACATCACCAAATTGATATACCTATATTAAACTCTGTTGATTATAATAATATATGTGGATTATAATAATGTTACCCACTAGTGTTTTCCTCACAATAACACACGTTATATATTTTTAAGTTTTTTTGAAATCGAAACAATAATGGGAAATGAATTTTTACATCTGGGAAAAATTACGAATTATCGGTCAAATTCATATCTTCGGTCATATAAGATAAAACTATATTGCAATTGTTATTTAGGTAAATTCTATTTTAGTTGGTATCCACAATAAAATTTAAATAACAATTGTACTATCGTTTTTTCTTATATGACCGAAAATATGAAACTGACCGATAATTCGTAATTTACCCTACAGTATACTTAAATAATGGTAACGGGAGTCAAATTAAAGCTATAATGTTATGAACAAATGTTGCATTTCTAATATATTAATGATAATAAGTTAGGTATTCAAATAATAATTAGGTGTTAATACAAATTATGCATTTGGAGAAAAAAATCCATTTTAAATTGAAGTTCTGTAACACTGTACTGTATATATTTAAAACTATTCTGCTGTGTGATGTTATGCAATATAATATTCATTAATTATTAAATTCATTAAAAAAAAAATTCAGTGCAAAATTATAATACTTCTCAAGAATTTCATCTGCAAAAATTGTATGAAAACATCATAAAAAGTTTCATCGCGCAACTGCTTCTTGCAGCTATCCTCCCCTCACCGTGTCACGATTAGAACTGCCGGCCGATTGCGATTTGCAGCTGACAAAATAAGGATTGAAAGAGTCACGCGAGACGTTATATTATTTTGGTCACTTGGTTTCGGACCCTCAGACTCAGCGTCCTGCTCACTCTCTCTATGTATAATATCATTGCTCTATGGTTCGAATAACTCGTTTTCTATGGGTCTAATCGAAAATGAACAAAAAACGATAGGGAATTCAAATTTTTATAGGGGTACGAGCTTTCAAAACAATAGATTCATTAATAATTTATTTTTTCAAAAAAACAATAACTTTGAATGACATTTTGAGGCACTTCAAAATGCTACAAATTTTGGTATTCAAACATCTACTCCTTGTTTTTGGTTGAAGCTACGGCATTGCGTTTTCTTGCATTCGATTTTTCAAGAAATTAGCTAGAATCTGTGGAGCGGTTTGTTCGAATTTCAAATTATTTTTAGAAATATTAAATTTAAAAAAAATATTTTTTCTGTTTTTTTTCCGATATTTCGAAAGATAATTAGAAATTCGATAAAAAACGCTTTGCAGATTCTAAAGGTAATTTCCTGGAGAATCGAATGCAAAAAACTGCAATGCCGTAGCTTCAACCTAAATTGACCCTTTGGCGTATTGAAAA
The DNA here is from genome assembly GCA_947561585.1 of Caprella mutica. Classification (NCBI taxonomy): domain Eukaryota; kingdom Metazoa; phylum Arthropoda; class Malacostraca; order Amphipoda; family Caprellidae; genus Caprella; species Caprella mutica. Next base: position 2,019 of record CANNZV010003987.1, read on the forward strand.
GGGGTCAAAATCCATTCGAAATTCAAATTACTCGATTTCTGTGGGTGGAATCAAAAAATGCCACGAACAAAATCGAAAGATAATTCAATTTTACATATGGGTACCAAGTTTCAGAATCGTAGCTTCATTAATAAAAAGTTTCGAAAAACCATGGTCGGTCCCCTTAACTTCTAACTCTTTAGTATTTCTGTTTTTAACTTAGTTATCATCCCAAAGCAGACGTCAAATCCCGCTGCTGTAAATAAAGAATATCTTCTTTTTCTTATTCTGTTTCTCGAAGTAAATTTAATGGTAATGTCACAAGGATTGTTAGGTGCAGCTCCACTTCATGAATAACTGACTTTTATAAAATCGAAAACTGTGCAATTTTATAATTCGAACAATTTTGTTCATTCGAGCAATTTAATAATTCGAGCAATTGTTCATTCGAGCAATTGTTTTTCGAGCAATTGTCTTTCGAGCAATTGTTCTTTCGAGCAATTGTTCATTCGAGCAATTGTTTTTCGAGCAATTGTTTTCGAGCAATTGTTTTTCGAGCAATTGTTTTCGAGCAATTTACCTAGAACCGTTATTCTAAGAGCTAACTTTGTGATTTTACTTTCTAAAAGGCAGTGAATAAAAATAAAAAAAAATAAAATGGTAGATATTTTTAATACAGGGTGCAAACACTTCTTCCTTATAAATTCAAAGCTTCGTTTACAGTTTTCTAAACAAATGATTAATTTAAATCATTACGGTGATATAAATAATTAATATCAATTAATTTATTGCATAAAAAATTAACGAATAAAAATTTATTGAAAGAACAGTACAAATGATAATAATAGTGTAGGGATAAATCAATTGGTTTTATAAGTCAAAATATGAAAATATGTTTACTATCACTCACCAGATGCTTACTATCACTCACCAGATGCTTACTATCACTCACCAGATGCTTACTATCACTCACCAGATGCTTACTATCACTCACCAGAGGCTGACTATCACTCACCAGATGCTTACTATCACTCACCAGATGCTTACTGTTACTCACCAGATGCTTACTATTACTCACCAGAGGCTTACTATCACTCACCAGAGGCTTACTATCACTCACCAGATGCTTACTATCACTCACCAGATGCTTACTATCACCCACCAGATGCTTACTATCACTCACCAGATGCTTACTGTTACTCACCAGATGCTTACTATCACCCACCAGATGCTTACTATCACTCACCAGATGCTTACTATCACTCACCAGAGGCTTACTATCACTCACCAGATGCTTACTATCACTCACCAGAAGGTTACTATCACTCACCAGATGCTTACTATCACTCACCAGATGCTTACTATCACTCACCAGATGCTTACTATCACTCACAAGATGCTTACTATCACTCACCAGATGCTTACTATCACTTACGAGATGCTTACTATCACTCACCAGATGCTTACTATCACTCACCAGATGCTTACTATCACTCACCAGATGCTTACTGTCACTCACCAGATGCTTACTATCACTAACCCGATTCTAACTATCACTCACCAGATGCTTACTATCACTTAACAGATGCTTACTATCACTCACCAGATGCTTACTATCACTCACCAGATGCTTACTATCACTCACCAGATGCTTACTATCACTCACCAGATGCTTACTGTCACTCACCAGATGCTTACTATCACTCACCATATGCTTACTATCACTCACCAGATGCTTACTATCACTCACCAGATGCTTACTATCACTCACCACATTTTTAGGATAAAGGTATTTAGATATCAGTATTCAGTATGTATGTAGTCATTAATGATATGTCTAAGAGTTTTATTTTTGTTTTGAATTAATCAAAGATATTTTAGTCTTTTTCTTCGATTGAAAGTCAGTAGTTAGAAGGTGAAACAAATATTAACTTAAATCACATTTTCGGGTATAAATATAGAATCAAATTTGAAATGGTTTGCAGTTTTGTAATCAGTAACCTTTGTTCTAATGAATAGAGATATAAAAAAAATTAGAAGTGATGGGACCATTAATGAATACTTTTCTAACATATCGCCAATTTTTAGTCATAATTCTTAAAATCTACGGTTATTTAAATCACACTTCCCTCCGGTTCTCAACCATCGAAAAGACAGCCCGGTAGATGGCAACGTAAGCCTCTCCCATTATCATGACAGGTAGAACCAGAATTGTGACGAAGACATAAGTCTCGGAGAGAGGACAAAGGACTTCAGAGTAGAAGTTTTTGACACACCAATGGGACACAACCACTCCATTGTGCGACAATTCCAGTTGAACCTGGGGAATGTAGAGTGATGTAGGTAGAGGGATGTAGGTAGAAGGGTGTAGCTAGAGTGATGTAGGTAGAGGGTTGTAGGTAGAAAGTTGTAGGTAGAGGGATGTAGGTAGAGTGATGTAGGTAGAGGGATGTAGGTAGAGTGTTGTAGGTAGAGAGATGTAGGTAGAGTGATGTAGGTAGAGGGGTGTAGGTGAAGGGATGTAGGTAGAGAGATGTAGGTTGAGGGATGTAGGTAGAGGGATGTAGATAGAGTGTTGTTGGAAGAGGGGTGTAGGTAGAGGGGTGTAGGTAGAGGGATGTAGGTAGAGGGGTGTAGGTAGAGGGGTGTAGGTAGAGTGATGTAGGTAGAGGGGTGTAGGTAGAGTGATGTATATAGATGGGTGTAGGTAGAGTGATGTAGATTGAGGGGTGTAGGTAGAGTGATGTAGGTAGAGGGATGTAGGTAGAGTGATGTAGATAGAGGGGTGCAGGTAGAGGAGTGTAGGTAGAGTGATGTAGGTAGAGTGGTGTAGGTAGAGGGGTGTAGGTAGAGGGGTGTAGGTAGAGGGGTGTAGGTAGGGGGATGTAGGTAGAGTGATGTAGATAGAGGAGTTTAGGTAGAAGGATGTAGGTAGAGAGATGTAGATAGAGGGGTGTAGGTAGAGGGGTGTAAGTAGGGGGATGTAGGTAGAGGGATGTAAGTAGAGTGATACAGGTAAAGGGGTGTAGGTAGAGAAATGTAGGTAGAGTGATGTAGGTAAAGGAGTGTAGGTAGAGAAATGTAGGTAGAGTGATGTAGGTAGAGGGGTGTAGGTAGAGGGGTGTAGGTAGAGGGGTGTAAGTAGAGGGATGTAGGTAGAGGGATGTAAGTAGAGTGAAACAGGTAAAGGGGTGTAGGTAGAGAAATGTAGGTAGAGTGATGTAGGTAAAGGAGTGTAGGTAGAGAAATGTAGGTAGAGTGATGTAGGTTAGGGGTGTAGGTAGAGTGATGTAGATAGAGAGATGTAGTTAGAGGGATGTAGGTAGAGTCACAAGGAAAAGGTATCACCAAAAGGCGCCATATGCCCATCCGAGGGTGATCCCAGTGCAGTAAGTGCACACTTCTGACCCTCTTCCAATCTCACCTCATATCATGCACCAGTTATAGGACCTGGCACACAGGCTTCACCACCAGAGGAGTCAGGGTTTTAGACTCATAGTGGATCACTCTCACCTCTCCTGAACCCTAGGAAAACAATCTCAACCATCAAGCGCTGGGAGAAAATGAATCCATCACTGGGTTCAGGAATTAACCTGGATTAGTTCAGCCTCACATACAGCACCCGTGCTCCGACATGGACGCTGGACGTCAGACCTTAACCTCTCACGCCACGGGAAGGCTCTGGGGTTTCTCTTTAGTAGATAAAATTACACTAACCTGCGAATTATCTCATCCAAGTTCCACTTGAAGGACTCGACAGAGGGTACATCAACCAGCTCACCTGAAAGGGCATTCCATACACTGCACACCTTCACTGTCATCAGGTCTCGGAACGTATTCGTCCGGAATCTTGGTACATCTAACTTGTAATCATGACCCGTAGTTGGGTTCAAGTTGAACGAGAAGGTACTTGTGGGGTCAAGGGAGCTATGACCCCTAATGATCTTATAAGTCTCGATCAATTGGCCTCGAAGTCTACGCTGCTCCAGGGTTAGGAGGTCTAGGTCTATCAGCCGCCTCTCATAACCTTTGTTCCGGATCTCAGGTATCAACTTGGTCGCTCGGGCCTGAATCCTTTCCAAGCGTTCCACGTCGCCTCTATATGTCGGAGAGCAGAACTGAACAGCATACTCCAAATGGGGCTGAACCAGCGTCTTATACAGGGTCATAACCGTCTGCCTATTTTGGTGGATAAAAACCCTCTTGATATAACCTAGGATCTTCTGAGCTTTCCTCTCTGCGGCGACACATTGAGCACCAAACTTGAACTGAGAGGTCATAAGTACTCCGAGATATAGCTGTTGCTGCGTTGGAGAGACTGGCGAACCATGTAGAGAGTATGCACGAGCATTTTGCACTCCAACATGAAGGACTTTACATTTTCCTGTGTTGAAAGGCATCTGCCATTGTTCTGACCACTCTCCGATCCTGGCCAGATCTCTCCTCAGCTCGTTCACCGCATGAGGATCAGTCGCATCGACACCTAGCTTGGTATCGTCTGCAAACTTACTCATCTTGGAGATGATCCCAGTGTCTAAATCATTGATGTAGAGGAGGAACAGCAGAGGTCCATAACTGATCCTTGGGGCACACCACTGCTAACTACCGACCATTCAGACGGTGTGCCTCCAACAACGACTCGCTGTCTCCTTCCTGACAGCCATGCCTCAATCCAGTCAGCCACCTTGCCGGCAATACCAAGAGCACGTACCTTAGCCATCAATCTCCGATGTGGGACCTTATCAAAGGCCTTCTGGAAGTCAAGACACACGACATCCACAGACCCAGACCTGTAGTATGCACCAAAAATTGAGTGGTAGAACTCGAGTAGATTTGTGAGACATGACCCACCCGCTATAAATCCATGTTAAGAACTCGTCAGCAACTTGTTCCGCTCCAAGTGATCTACAACCCTCTCCTTAATCAGGGTCTCCAACACCTTACCTGGAACAGAAGTCTGGCTCACGGGCCTGAAATTGCTAGCCTGATCCTCTGGACCCTTCTTGTGAATGGGACACACATTCGCTGATCTCCAATCAAGTGGTACTTCACTAGTCTCCAACGAAGCATCGAACACTTGTCTTAAGTGAGGGCCAACGCAATCGTAACGGATCTCACCACCTTGGGTAAAAATTCGTCGGGACCGGGAGATTTGTGGGGGTCCAAATGGATCAGCTTCTCGTACACTTCCTCCTGAGTGATGACAACTTACTCCAACCTATCATTTCCTACATACATGATGACAGGGGGTGGTTTCCTGTCATCCTCGACAGTGAATACACTAGAAAAATACTATGTAAACTCATGGGTAATAGCAAGATCATCAGAAATCAGGAGACCAGTAGCAGACTGCAAGGGCCCCAACGACTTCCTCACCTTTTGTTGATTCACATAGGTAAAAAACTCCTTGGGGCTATCCTTGCAGGCAAGTGCAACCCGTTGTTCCTCACTAGCTTTAGCTTGACGGACCATGCGTTTAACATGGCGTCTCTAACGGGCTAAGAGGTCTGTCGCATAAGGTGACGGGTTGGACTGGACAGCTCGATACAAGCGCTTACGCTCTACAATAGCATCTGCTACCGCACGGCTAAACCAAGAAGGGTTCACCCGTGCCATCCCCCCTATTCTCTTCAGAGGGATATACCTAGCCTGAATCTCCTTGTAGACACTGCTGAGTTTTCGCCATAACTCCTCAGCTGAGGCTAGATGATTAAGCTGAGCCTCCTGCAGGGCACCAACAAACTGAGGATAGTCAGCCCTCCGAAGATTCAGTAGCCGAATAAAGCCAAAACGCTCTTCCTCGGCACCGACCAAAACCTCGAAGGTGACCGCTTCGCGGTCTCTACCTGCAAAGCCCATACCTACCTACCCTAAAGTATTCCTACCTCTAGTTGGAACGTGGACCATATGAGTCAAGAAGCAGTTGTTCCCAAAATCGATCAATCGCATTCCTTCAGCGCCAGGCCACATGCAGGTTCCAATCCAGGTGACAGTTGAAATCCCCTACAACAATTGTGCTACCTTGAATTAAACCTGAAAGATTGTGATACAATGACTCGTCAGAGTTACGTGGGCTGTGGGGAGGTCTGTACACAACAAGCACCCTCAACGTTGGAGAGCATCCCCGAATCTCTGCTCCCACTAACTCGTGGGGAGATATTGTCAACACCCCAATCGCCTTCAGGTGGCTCCTCACATACAGAAGTACTCCACCGCCCACACGACCTACTCTATCCTTATCGAACATAGCATAACCGGGGAGATGATACTCACCATCAAAATCTCTCCTCCCAGTATCCAGCCGTGTCTCCGTGATTCTTATCACATCAAAATTACAAGTCGCTACCACTACCCAAAACTCAAGGAGCTTACTTCTAATCGAGCGCGCATTCAGGAGAACCACTTATAGTCCTCCCGCCCGGTACATGCCCATTCGTGTTACACGTCGTTTCCCGACGGCTCGTTCGGAGGTACCCTTTGCAGTGGTGGACTGTCGGGAGAGGATGAGTCTCCTTCAGACGCACTTCGCGTTTTCTTACTTACGCGAGCATGACGGGAGTGGACTCCGCATCAGACGTGGGACTCCTTTGTCTCTTCTCAGTTGGACGACTAACGGGTGGAGTAATCATCTCAACTTCCATGGTCCTAGCCACTGGTGGTGTCGAAACATCAATAGTACTATTATTGTTGGTATCTACAACCTCTGGCTCATGGATTTGGAGCCTTGGTCCTGCCTTGGTTACGGTGACCGGACAACTCGCCGCCTTTCTTATTTCTTCTTCTTGTCCCTTTTATTTAATTTCCTTTTGACATCCACTAGAAAACATTTGGTTTTGAAGCAGACGTTAAATGCTTTTAAATTTAAATTAATAGCTTTAATATTTTTGCGGTCGAAATATTCTCATAGATATAACCAAAAAAACTAATTAATTGTCAACTACTGTCTTACGTCAGTCTTGAGCGTATAGAAACAAATCATTGTTTAAATTTATAATATTTTTAAATATATGTAAATGATGTATACGCCAGCAAAACATAAATTACGCGGCGAGTTATCCTGGCGGCGAGTTGTCCTAGCGGTGAGTTGTCCTCACGGCGAATTGTGCGCGGCAAGTTGTCCAGCGGTGAATTGTCCGGCGGCAAGTTGTCCTAACAATAACTTATTTAAAATACCGCTTCTTGAGCAGCGCCAGAAAGAGATACATATTCAGCTTCTGCTGTTGAAAGGGCTACACAAGTCTGTTTGACAGACCGCCATGAGATTATAGAATCATTTAACAAAAAACAGTATCCTGATGTACTCTTTCTATCATTTCTGTCACCAGCCCAGTCGGCGTCAGAATAACCTACTACTTCTGACTCATCATTTCCATGCATAATACCAAGATTCTGAGTATCTTTCAGATATCGGAAAATTCGTTTAACAGCTGTCCAGTGTTTACTATTTGGTTTTGAACAAAATTTAGAAACATTACTAACAGCATATGTAATGTCAGGTCTAGTCTTGGTAGATAAGTATAGTAATGAGCCTACTGCAGATTGTGTGACCGGACAACTCGCCTCCGGACAAGTCGCCGCCGGACAATTCGCCGCCGGACAATTCGCCGCCGGACAATTCGCCGCCGGACAATTCGCCGCGGACAATTCGTCGTAAGGACAACTCGCCACTAGGACAATTCGCAGCTAGGACAATTCGCCGCTAGGACAATTCGCCGCTAGGACAATTCGCCACTAGGACAATTCGCCGCCAAAAACAACTCGCAATGTTATATATGTTTAACCACAATATACGCCATTTATATATAACAAATATTTTAAATATAAGCTGCGTGTTGTAAATTAATTATTATTATTTTTACAGTATTTGAAAATGTTTTCTTTTCCATTTCAAAAGTTAAATATAACGTTTTTAAGACTATGTTTGAGCATAGTGTGTGTTCTAAATTAACAATACAATTTTCTTCGTTCTATTTGAATAAGTATTTTGCTAAAATTAATTTGCTATTGGAAAGAAAACAAGTTCGGGTGTCTTCGTACTACGTTTATTGATCTGTAAAAATTACTTAATTTAGATTAAAATTAGTACACCGGTGCAAGTATAAGGTTCTTTAATTAGGAAGTCTTAGATTTTTGTCTTATGTAGGTTATATTTTCTATCACCTCTTCATTTTCCTCTTCTATTCGTGAGTGCAGTCACCTATGTTTGTGTTCTATTTCATATCATTCCTTGGTAAGTGATTGAATCCACAAAGAAGCTTTTCTGCATACATGAGCATTGTCACTGACTGGTGGTTGGTGCCTTTGTTCAATGAGTCACCTTGCTTTCTGACTTCTTTTTCCTGTCTCTTGTATTTGATTTCCTTTTGACGTCAACTAGAAAGCCCTTCGTTTTAAAGCAGACGGTTAAACAATAATCACTTCTAAATTTAAAATAATAACTCTAATATTTTTGCGTTCTGAAATATTCTCACAGATATAACAAAAGAAACTAATTATTTGAAATAATGAAATATATCAACCATTATTTTACGTAAGTCTTGAGCTTATAAGAAGAAAATCATTGTTTACATTTATAACATTCTTAAATATATGTAAATGATGTATACGCTGGATAAACATAAATCACGCAGCGAGTTGTCCTGGCGGCGAGTTGTCCTAGCGGCGAGTTATCCTTACGGCGAATTTGTCAGGCGGCAAATAGTCCACCGGCTAGTTGTCCTAGAACCCTTGGTTACAGGCCCTTTGGGCTTGCGAACCCTTGGAGGGCCATAGAGATTCTGCGACAACTGCCTCACAAAGATACTGGACCATTGGTCGGTAAAGCGTACACCATCCCTAACAAAGAGCCCGTCCACATTGAAGTAGTTGTCGCAAAGATCAACAAACTTGAGATTACTCTTCCTACATAACTCACGTAACCTATAGTTGAAATCCCTACCTACTTCATAATCCAGCCATCCATATAGAACATCACAATCTTTCAGGTTTAATTCAAGGTAGCACAATTGTTGCTTTAATATAGATAGAGGGGTGTAAGTAGAGTGATGTAGATAGTGGGATGTAGGTAGAGTGATGTAGGTAGAGGGATGTAGGTAGATTGATGTAGGTAGAGGGGTGTAGGTAGAGGGGTGTAGGTAGAGGGATGTAGGTAGACGGGTGTAGGTAGAGTGATGTAGATAGAGTGGTGTAGGTAGAGGGATGTAGGTAGAGTGATGTAGATAGAGGGATGTAGGTAGAGGGATGTAGATAGAGGAATGTAGGTGGAGGGGTGTAGGTAGAGTGATGTAGGTAGAGTGGTGTAGGTAGAGGGATGTAGGTAGACGGGTGTAGGTAGAGTGATGTAGATAGAGAGGTGTAGGTAGAGGGATGTAGGTAGACGGGTGTAGGTAGAATGATGTAGATAGAGGAGTGTAGGTAAAGTGATGTAGATATAGAGGGGCGTAGGTAGAGTGATGTAGGTAGAGTGATGTAGATAGAGGGATGTAGGTAGAGTGATGTAGATAGAGGGGTGTAGGTAGAGTGATGTAGGTAGAGTGATATAGGTAGAGGAGTGTAGGTAGAGAAATGTAGGTAGAGTGATGTAGGTAGAGTGACGTAGGTAGAGGGATGTAGTTAGAGTGATGTAGGTAGAGTGACATAGGTAGAGTGATGTAGGTAGAGTGATGTAGGTAGAGGGATGTAGGTAGAGTGATGTAGGTAGAGTGATGTAGATAGAGGGATGTAGGTAGAGTGATGTAGGTAGAGTGATGTAGGGAGAGTGATGTAGGTAGAGTTGTGTAGGTAGAGGAATGAAGGTAGAGTAATGTAGGTAGACTGATGTAGGTAGAGTGATGTAGGTAGAGAGAGGTACAGGGAGAGATGTAGGTAGAGGGATGTTGGTAAATGGTACTGTATGGTAGGACGTAGTTAAAACAGTTGTTTGCAAAAGAAAACTGAAAACTACAAGACAATGAGTACTTTTTTTTACCAAAAAACAGAAAACTGGAGAACAGAGTGTACTTTTTGTTACCAAAAACTGAAAACTACAGGACAATATCTAATCACCCCTAACCTGCACTGCCAGAACAGGAAGGGCTAAGACGAAAGACAAGACCCAGATGAAGAGAGATATTCTTCGTGCTTTGGAGATGGTGCAGTTGTACTGAGCTTTCAGATGGTACAGAATCGCGTAATACCTGTGGAAAAGAGTAGACTAACTGCTTCTTGTACGATGATAAGGTACAGGCAAAGAAAAAGTGAATCCGTAGTAATTCTTGGACAGTTTACTAATTTCATAATTTTAAAATAAACTTCATTAATTGTATGCTTGTAGATATTTTGAAGGAGGTTATAGAGTATTTTCATTAAAATATATCTCATTACGAAACAATAAACAAAATTCACCTAACCGTTATATTTTCAGTTATTTGATAGAAACACCTTCTTTTAAATTATACTAGATATATTTCGCTCACGTGTTGGTTCAGGTTACTATTCTTACATTGTATCCGTTATTATTCCAGACAGTAATGCGATCATCATTCCAAACAGGAATATGTGATCACCATTCCATTTGGATATGATATGATATTATTACATAATAAAAGAAAACGGAGAAGGTTTGTTTCCCTATATTAAACTCTATTGATAATAATAATATATGTTGATTATAATAATGTTACCCACTAGTGTTTTCCTTTCAATAACACACGTTATATATTTTTAAGTTTTTGAAATCGAAACAAATATTGGGAAATGAAATTTTACATCTGGGGAAAATTACGAGTTATCGGTCAAATTCATATCTTCGGTCATATAAGATAAAACTATATTGCAATTGTTATTTAGGTAAATTCTATTTTAGTTGGTATCCACAATAAAATTTAAATAACAATTGTACTATCGTTTTTTCTTATATGACCGAAAATATGAAACTGACCGATAATTCGTAATTTACCCTACAGTATACTTAAATAATGGTAACGGGAGTCAAATTAAAGCTATAATGTTATGAACAAATGTTGCATTTCTAATATATTAATGATAATAAGTTAGGTATTCAAATAATAATTAGGTGTTAATACAAATTATGCATTTGGAGAAAAATGTCCATTTTGACTCACCATGTGTTTATATTTAAAACTATTCTGCTGTGTGATGTTATACGATACAATATTCATTAATTATCAAATTTTTAATGAAATTCATTAAAAATTTGATTTCAGTGCAAAATTATATTACTTCAAGAATTTCATCTGCAAAAATTGTATGAAAACATCATAAAAAAGTTTTATCGCGCGACCGCTCATTGCAGCAATCCTCCCCTCATCGTGTCAAGATAAGAACTGCCGGTAGATTGCGATTTGCGGCTGACAAATAAGGATTGAAAGCCTCACGCGTGACGTTACATTATTTTGGCCACTGTATCACCACTTGATTCGAACTAACAGAGTGCTATACCCAGCCTGCTTCTCTCCTCACCCTAGGGGCATAGGCACACTCTAGAGTTCTGATTTTGTGTACAATCATTTTTTATGTACCTATTTATGAAATGAAAAAAAAGATAACATTGTGCGATTTTTTCATGGTCGGTCCCCTTAAAGAAAAAGGACTTAGGAGTTAAAGACAAAAGGAAATAAATTCAATCAGGGAAAGAATACACATTGCCCACACTGTACCTTTCCTGCAGTCATAGGCACTCATCTATGATTAAACAATATTATATACCTTCAATAAAATATATCTTTAACCTTACAAATTCTGACTATTACTCAGTTGTCCAATTCCATTTCTTGTGACAAGATAGGAAGATGGAAGTTTCAATACGTAAAAATTAAAAAAAAAACATTTATTCTTAATATTTAAATTGCCGGATCAAAATTGTTTATAGTGTGTGAAACGCTAATATACTTACCCATTATTTTATCATGAAGTATCTTTTCTGTCTCCAAGAGCTCTTCCTAACGCTAGTTCCATTACTGAGTCAAATACAATGATTTGTTTTGGCAAGTCAATAAATTTCTGTGCGTTCCTCTCCAGTTTCAAGTCACGTGATGAGGTTGTGTTTTATGTTCAGTTTTGGAATCGCTTCCTTCCATCCATCAACTCGAACAAAATGGATTGAAATTCGTAGATAATTGACTGAATTTTGAATAAAATGGATAGAATTTCAAAATAGATTAATTTAATTGGTTTGACTCTCCTCTGCATTGTGTACCATATGTGGTACAATTAAAAGGATATAAAAATTACTCAAGAAAACACATCAGAAGATCTTCAGTCTGTCCGTCACACTAACCTAATAATACTCTTGACAAACAGCTGATAGACATGGATGCGAAATTATTCAGATATCAGTTCAATAAATGGTTGCAATATCTAAATTAAATTATATTTTATTCAAATGAAAATATTGGAGTAAAAATTGAGTCAGGGATAATAATTATTACATAAATTGAGCTATGATTTCTGACTGCACGTGTACACTAGTAGTGGTACATATAATAGACACGGGCAAACTTTCCTCCAATAACAATACCTATAAATTGTATTAGTGACTTTTTTGTTTGTGTTCTTTTCTGTTTGCTGAATACAAAGAAGTCATCTGTCTTGGAAGACGACTTCAAAACCAACATATTGATGTCGTTATTGTTATTGTGGCAAGAGCATTAAGAGCAAGAGCACTCAGTGCTCTTTGTTTGAAAACCTCTTGATTTGCTCCTATCTAAAAGAGGGAAGGATAATGTTATTGTACATAAAAATGGAGAAACAGAAATTGGATACGAGAAATTACAATTTATTTGAATTTTTTTTATTTGAATGGAGAGAATTACCAACAACAGTACCTTTGGAAAATATTAATTAGCAATAATTACACGAGTTAATGCAGTAAACTTAATCAAATGTGAGTGAATATTTCAATGTTAGTAGAATTTCAATTTTCGATAATGTGAATTGAAAATACTGTGAACAGCTTTTAGGAAATAGTATGTGTGATTTAATCACAAATAAGTACAACTAAGTACACAGTGAAGGGCTAAGTACACAGTGAAGGGCTAAGTACACAGTGAAGGGCTTAGTACACAGTGAAGGGCTAAGTTCACAGTGAAGGGCTAAGTACACAGTGAAGGGCTAAGTATACAGTGAAGGGCTAAGTACACAGTGAAGGGCTAAGTACACAGTGAAGGGCTAAGTACACAGTGAAGGGCTAAGTATACAGTGAAGAGCTAAGTACACAGTGAAGGGCTAAGTACACAGTGAAGGGCTAAGTACACAGTGAAGAGCTAAGTACACAGTGAAGGGCTAAGTACACAGTGAAGGGCTAAGTACACAGTGAATAGCTAAGTACACAGTGAAGGGCTAAGTACACAGTGAAGGGCTAAGTACACAGTGAAGAGCTAAGTACACAATGAAGGGCTAAGAACACAGTGAAGGGCTATCACTCCACATCGATCCATGTCTCTTTTTTTCTCCTTTAGTTCTCCCTCTCTGTTTGTATTCTATATTTGCATTTAATCATCTGGACGGATGCCAAGCAGTGACAGCATCTGCCCAAGCAAAGAAAGACAAGCAATTGAACCTTTAACTGGAAATGTTTAAGTACCCTTTCATTTTATACCATCGCAAAACTTCTCTGATTATATTATTACCAATAATCCTTTTCTGTAATCCAATAATATTTCTCTTTAATCCAATAATATTAATATTTTTTCAGGTCCAATCAGTCGGTAATTGAGACAAACAAAGAAAAAAAATGAAAATAAAGAAATGGAGCAAGTGAGTTTCAATAATAATATTAATATTTTTGTTATTATTCCTTATACATACTTCTGAAATTGAATTATAATTGATTAATTAAATAGCAGCTATTACATATCTGGCTTTGAAAAAGTCCTGTTACAGTTCCCATTCTTATCATCGATTATAACTCATGTATTATTATTTACATTTAAGCACAATTATTCAAAGACAATCTATTACAGATATTATTTTGATTCCTAAAAGTTTCAAACGTAATGAATAGAAAGAGAATTGTAGTGTTCATTTTGTTAAAAGCAACCCATTCGCAAACTAACATTGCAAAGCAGTTGAAGTCAGCAGAATGACTGACTATCTGGTTTCTCAACGTTTGAATAACTCAGAATCACTCCATGATCCATTGATCATGCTCACTGAGGAAGGCCCCAGATAAATAGGCGTTGGACTATATAGAAAATCTTGAAATTGACATAGAGCAGAAAATGATGAGACTGGCATGAAAGAAGAAGATTTCTGTGTTCAATGTTGCCAAGAGTATACGAAGAAAAAGTTTAAAACGTTCCACAAATCCCTATTTAGTAATGTAAGGATTCCAAAACATCTGGGATAACTAGACGGACCACGGGATTCAAATTCTCATTTGAATCCCCTCTCCAGGTGGTGACCATGCTGGTGACCGTGGTGATCCTCTTCATCATCTGCTGGGCCCTCATTCTGGTACTGAACCTCCTGAAATCCTACGGGGTGATAAGACCCCACTCGATAGCCCTGAAACACGTGGCAACGGCAGCGGACCTGTTGTCCTACATCAACAGGTGAACAGGGGACACTTGTCCTACATCAATAGATGAACAGGGGGATACTTGTCCTACATTAATAGGTGAACTGGGGACAATTGTCTTACATAAACAGGTAAACAGGAGGCACTTGTCCTACTACAGGTTAAAGTAGAGTCACTTATCTACATCAACAGGTAAAAGTAGAGTCACTTATCTACATCAACAGGTAAAAGTAGAGTCACTTATCTACATCAACAGGTAAAAGTAGAGTCACTTATCTATATCAACAGGTAAAATTAAAGGTTATAGGTAAATTTCTCGAAAACAATTGCTCGAAAGACAATTGCTCGAAAACAATTGCTCGAAAAACAATTGCTCGAATGAACAATTGCTCGAAAGAACAATTGCTCGAAAAACAATTGCTCGAAAAACAATTGCTCAAACGAACAATTGCTCGAATGAACAATTGCTCGAATTTTCAAATTGCTCGAATTTTCAAATTGCTCGAATGAACAAAATTGCTCGAATTATAAAATTACACAGTTTTCGATTTTATAAAAGTCAGTTATTCATGAAGTGGAGCTGCACCTAACAATCCTTGTTTCTTTTTAGTAATTGCTCATTAATCATTCTATAAATGATATTAATTATTACTCATTGTGCATAATCTTTTTTTTAGACCGTTTGTGTCATCTCGTATGTAACATGTGAATTGGAATCATGTGGTGAATCACTACTATTCATGTTTTTTTTATCATAAAACCCGAATTTTTTTGTAGATTTATTAAGACTCTGCCATAACTTTGAGTTATTTCACCTATTGAGGTACCACATACAGATAGGCTAGTAATAAATAAATTTTCAGGTTTTATGAAAAACATGAATAGTACTGATTCACCACATGATTCCAATTCACATGTTACATACGAGATGGCCCAAACGGTTTAAAAAAAGATTATGCAGAATGAGTACTAATTAAAATCATTTATAGAATGATTAATGAGCAATTACTGAAAAGAAACAAGGATTGTTAGGTGCAGCTCCACTTCATGAATAACTGACTTTTATAAAATCGAAAACTGTGCAATTATATAATTCGAGCAATTTTGTTCATTCGAGCAATTTGTTAATTCGAGCAATTGTTCATTCGAGCAATTGTTCGTTCGAGCAATTGTTTTTCGAGCAATTGTCTTTCGAGCAATTGTTCTTTCGAGCAATTGTTCATTCGAGCAATTGTTTTTCAGCAATTGTTTTCGAGCAATTGTCTTTCGAGCAATTATTGTTTTCGAGCAATTTACCGGCTACCAAAATTAAAGTCACTTATCTACATCAACAGGTAAAAGTAGAGTCACTTATCTACATCAACAGGTAAAAGTAGAGTCACTTATCTACATCAACAGGTAAAAGTAGAGTCACTTATCTACATCAACAGGTAAAAGTAGAGTCACTTATCCACATCAAAAGGTAAAAGTAGAGTCACTTATCTACATCAACAGGTAAAAATATAGTCACTAATCTACATCAACAGGTAAAAGTAGAGTCACTTATCTACATCAACAGGTAAAAGTAGAGTCACTTATCCACATCAACAGGTAAAAGTAGAGTCACTTATCTACATCAACAGATAAAAGTAGAGTCACTTATCTACATCAACAGGTAAAAGTAGAGTCACTTATCTACAGCAACAGGTGAGAGGCACCTGTTGCTCCATACCATCAGTCTCTAGAGCACCTGTTGTACTGTGTTGTTAGTGTTCTAAGAGGTATTAGTACCACCAATATACCGTGCTGTTTAATCTAACACAACAGATAATAACAATACTCTTCTTATTGTTATTCCTCATTCAGATCATTGGTTGACAATAAAATGACACTATTGTTATTTCAATGTCAGTTTGTGATGGCATATATGTGCTGTGTTACTCGAGGTGAAAATAATAACAAAATATTTAGGTGTTTGAACTGTAACTTTAATTGTTAGACTTAATCTGTCGAATTAAATTTAAAAAAATGGTACAGTCATTTTTTTAACAATTTTAACTTCAAACGATTGCTTAGTAGGAATAAATTTTTTTAGAATTGTAATGTTTAATAAAATCTAATAAAAGAAAAGTATCATTTTATACATAATTGATTTTTCACCAAGTGCTAACGGTAAAAATACAGCTGATAACTTGTAAACATCCAACTGAGAGAAGTTTCTTTCTAGCTCAGGTTACAGGTGTAGATTATTTTTAAAAATATGACTTCTTGTCTTGAAAGATAGTTTTATACAAAATCTCTTCACTATTTTGACGCAAACAAATATTGATTACTGCATTCATAAATTAATGCGAAATCGTTAACATACTAACGTACATTCTGTAACTTTGCAAGTGCTTCTGCTAGGTGTCGCCAATTATATTATATACTTTTCATATGAACATTTAAAGAATTAACGAACATTCAAATATTACATATTTAAATATTTTGAAAAAATTTGAAACCAATATAGCGATTGATTGATTGATTTTGAGATTATTCACCATTTTATACAAGGGGGAAAATACGTACTCCCCCCCCCCCTTCTCTCTAATACAAAAGTAATACCCCCCCCCCCATTTCTCCTCCTCCTCACAATAACAAATCACCCCAGTACCATAAAAGTCATCTCAACAATATCAAAATTTCCTCCATTCGGTCCAATGTGTTTCTATTTTCAAACCAATAATAACTTTGCTCCGTTTGACTCATTTTTCTGGTCATTTCAGCTGCCTGAACCCATTAATCTACGGTTTTCTATCGCGTCACTTCAGAGAAATTTTCCTAACGGCTACGAACTGCAACTCTAAATCCAGAACACCAAATTTCAACCCTTCCACCCAATTCTCAACCAGAATGTCAACTGTGAAACATCGTAATAGCAGGTATGTCGAATAGGACAATAATATTCAACTGATTTAAATTAAGTAATTTTGTGTTATTAACCTCATATTATTTGATATCATACAACAAAATTACATAATAAATTATGTTGATTATAGTTGCCTAATAATACGATGGGATTTGATTACCTACCTTTCTATAATACAAATATGCTGAAAATTAATTAAACATTTGTTGGTACGCGTCACTATATATACATTAAACACGTGTAAGGGTTGGAAAAAATAATTGGAAATTTGCTTTATCTTAAAAATTCGTTTTATTTTCCAAAATATTGATCAGAGTTTCTTATGCTGGTACATATTCACTGTGAATAGGTTTGAACAAATATTGTAAGCTCTATATAATAAGATGTTTACGGCATTGATTTTAAAACAAAATGAACAAAAACTGAAATAACTAATTTAATTTAACCTGATAAAGTGCTTTTTCGATAAACTGTGGACTGGAATTGGTTATTGTTTTAACGTATCTAAGAAGGGCAATTTAGAATTAGTTTCATATTCTGATGTAAAATTTCTCTAATAAGAGACCACGCAGAAAGATGTGGCTCTCCCATCTCACTGGACCAGTTTACCATTATCAACCAATGCAATAAATCAATAGAATTACGCATTTTAGAATCATTATATATTCATAAATTTTAACCCAATTTAAATTCCATACAAACTGCCTCTCCACTTTCAGTAATCAATAGATAAAACAGTTATTATCCCCTTTTATTTTTACTTCAATTTTTTTATTCTGTTGTTTTTTATTATGTAATCTCATATTTCTAATGCATTGAAAATGTGATATATTTTTTTGTTAATTCTATCTTAGGCTCCTTTCTAAGCTATAGGACTTATATTTTTAACTTTTAATCATTCTGCTAGGAACGTACACTGTTTTTAAATACCTGCTGTTCAATATTTCAAATGAATTTTATCTGCATATAGTTTAGTTATATTTTTAGGAAAAGTATTTAGTTGATTGTAATTTGTTAATGCATAGAAGCTAGAAGTATTATATTTTACATTTCAGATCTTGAAGATACCTACAAATAGTCGAAACGTTGATATAATTTTTTTTTGTAAATAATTATTTTAAAACAAATCAATTATAATAATGATAAGGTATTTTACTCTTTCTGAGCTAAAATGCAATGCTAAAAATGATTTATATAACATCCGATATTTTTATGTTTATAAATATATTAACTTTTTTTCCTATCATCTATATAAAGGCCTCAATTTTTAACATCTCTTTTTAATTCCAAATTCATATCCTGAATATATGATTATTGAGATAAGATGAAATGAACTCCTCTAATGTGAAATATTTTCTTTTCGTTTTTCAGCGTTCATTTTGATCCAAAAGGAACTTACACCCAACAAAAAAATGACTCAGGCCTTGAGAGAATTGAGAGTACCGCTGTGTGAAGAAGAAAGACAGAAGAACAGAGACAGTTCTACTGTTAGAAGAAGTGGGACAGTTCTACTGTTAGAAGAAGAGGGACAGTTCAACTGATAGAAGAAGAGGGACAGTTCTACTGATAAAAGAAAAGGGACAGTTCTACTGTTAGAAGAAGAGGTACAGCTCTACTGTTAGAAGTAAAGGGACAGTTCTACTGTTAGAAGAAGAGGTACAGTTCTACTGTTAGAAGAAGAAGGACAGTTCTACTGATAGAAGAAGAGGGATAGTTCTACTTATAGAAGAAGAGGTACAGTTCTACTGATAGAAGAAGAGGGACAGTTCTACTGATAGAAGAAGAGGGACAGTTCTACTGATAAAAGAAAAGGGACAGTTCTACTGTTAGAAGAAGAGGGACAGTTCTACTGTTAGAAGAAGAGGGACAGTTCTACTGTTAGAAGAAGAGGTACAGCTCTACTGTTAGAAGTAAAGGGACAGTTCTACTGTTAGAAGAAGAGGTACAGTTCTACTGTTAGAAGAAGAAGGACAGTTCTACTGATAGAAGAAGAAGGATAGTTCTACTTATAGAAGAAGAGGTACAGTTCTACTGATAGAAGAAGAGGGACAGTTCTACTGATAAAAGAAGAGGTACTCCTCTACTGTTAGAAGAAGAGGGACAGTTCTACTTTTAGAAGAAAAAAGTGTATTTAATTTCAAAATGTTCCATATTTTCTTATTGTCGATTGATATATATTAAAACATTTAAACTTCATATGGATTATTAATCATCGACGTGAAATTCATGAATATATTTTATATAAGAATCTGTCTAAAACCCAACAAATAACATTCCAATGTAAATAAATTTCAAACAATAAGTTAGTAGTTAAGTTCGAATAATTCCGTACATACAAATATTGAAATTTCCCTAACAATTAATTCAAACTAAAATATTTAGATAGTAATTTGGGATTAGTGAAATTGATTTTATATTTCGATACGAATATTTGAACGTAATTTTATCGCTTGAAAAGTTCATATATTATTTCGAAAATTTTCTTTTGATGAAATATGGTTTATCTTAATATCAAGATCTGGAGTAGCTAATTCATGACTTAGAAGTATAAAATTGTTTAGAACTATCATTTATTTTAGCATAAATTATGTGAAACAGGTTCTGGTGATAAAATAATTTTATAGTAGAATTTTATCTTCCATTTCAATCAGTAAATGTAATATTCGTATATCATCACTACTAGTGTAGGCTTGCTGTCAAAATTGAGGCCATCATTAATATATACAGGGTGACCCACAAAAAAGTGTACCCAATTTTTAATTACTATAAATATTGTCTTTATTAGTAGATAAAAAATAGAGTTCAAGTAAATTAATTTTTTTTTTTTAGATGTTACCATTCAACCACTATGATGTGCCTTTACCGTTAGAGGGAATTAATGAAAACTCCAATACAGATAGAAGAAACACAAATATTAATAGAATAGCCTTACCAGAACCAAATTAAACTCTAAAGATTATAAATTATATTAACTAAAGGTTAAGGGTGATCTTTGGTCTTATGCAATCTTAAGCAATGTCGATGGTGGAAAGGATGCATGTAAAAAATCTAATTTCTAACTTTACTTCAATTTTATTTATTATTTATTTATAAATAAATAAATATAGGTATTTATAAATATCTATAATAATTCAAGGTTGCGTGCACTCTTATTGACACTGATTTACGTAGTTCAATTTATGTAATAATTATTATCTCTCACCATTATCTTTATCTGAATGAAATACAATTTAGTTGTTGCAACATTTATTGAACTGATATCTGAATGATTTCGTATCCATGGCCACCAGCTGCTTACCAAACATATTATTAGGTGAGTGTGATGGACAGACAGACAGAGAGCATTCTTATCAAAAGACTGATATATATAAACAATAAATAAGTTGTAAATTCAAAATACAATTACGTTAATACTATAGATTATATGTTTCCTTATTAAAAATATTATAAATTATATATTTCCTTACTATAATACTATAAATTATATATTTCCCTAATTATTTTCTGGGTATAAAGTATAAAAAATCGAATTCGTAAGTATGTTTGGTGTATATTAGTAAATAATAATACTATAGTTTCATGTTTAGATCAACGCGTAATTAATTATGTGAATAATTAATTAAATGTGAGAAGTAAATAGTCCTTCATTTAAGGAAAAATTCTGGTATTGATTTGATAATATTCTTCAACATAACATCGAAGAAGAAATAATTTGTGTATGGATTGTTTATCGTTATATTAGGCTGCTGAATTGCTCATTCGCTTGAAAATTAATAAAGAATATCTATATCGATTTTTTTTAACAAATGATTTTTCTGAATAAAAAATTACCTGCTCTTTTTAAGATAAGTTACTTAATTCAATAAAGTATCTGTGATAGATACCTGAGTAACTTTAGTTTATAGAGAATAAAAAATCACTAAGAAAAAACATTACAAAAACCAGCTGTGTATAAATACTTAATTACAATTTTAACTTCTTCCCTGGACATTAATTATTCAGACTCACAAAGTGTCAGTTTCTGCATTCGTTAGCAGTTGCAATGACTCCCTTTGATAAAAGTTAGACACTCTACGAAGTAGGAAAGTGTAGCAAAGTAATAGTTTACAAGTAGTACTTGTGACGTCATAAGGAAAGCTTTAATATTATATTATTTCACTTCTTATTTAATCTCTGTTGTGTCTAAATATAAAAAAAATATAAATTTGCTTACATTGAAATAAAATGAGTTTCAATGGGAACAATTTTTTTTAAAAGAAACTTAATGGGAGAAAGTGGAACACAATCTTTACTTTCTCAGTAAAAATAATTGGAAAATTACAGAATTTATAACTCTACGGAAATGACAACTATTATTTGATTTACCTTCCTTTCCTCATACTGCTTATATCTCTGTACTGAGGGAAATAAATGGTACATTGTTATTATTTACCAATCTTGATTCCAATTCCTACGAATTATATTAAGAGAAAACCAGAGAAAGAGTCAGGAATAATATTAAAGGAAATGATGAACTGTTTGCAATTTCCCGTTGGCTGCAAAAGAGTTTTATTGCTTTAAAAAAAAATAATTTCTTTTAGTTTGTACTTTTATTCAGATAAAATTCTAAAGAAGATTGAATTCATATTGTTTATTGTAGTAAGAAGAAAGAAAAGAAGAATCACGGTTACAAAACACTATTTTACACCAAAATCTTATTAAGATAATCATTCCATTACTTTTTTGTATATATTATCACTGTCGATTGATTCATTAATATGATTTAGTGAATAAATTTCAATTAAGTAACAAAACTAGTTAAATTAGAGATCACTAGAATTAGTAAAATAATAATTGCCATAAATTAATGACTTAATTTTAGCTCTTATTATTAGTGGTGGAGACTGAACTAAATTATTGAACTGAAATTATTTGAAAAAATAACCCTCTATTATTGTGAAACTTCTATATCCTCTTTTTTCCTTCATTACTTTGTACCTTCACGCAGAAGGCAGGAGAGTTCTTGAAGTCACGCATCAGAAAAGGTTGCTAAGTGACTTCTGAAGTCTCTATGAAGTCACCCAATAAGTGAACTTGAAAATAAAAAAAAAAGTATAATGATTTAATATTCAAGATGGTAGGTGATAATGTATGATCAAAAATCAAACAATTGAAATTATATCAATGATTGTAAATTATTCTCAAGCTAATTTGAAATTGGAAATTTGAATTTTGAATATAAATTCTGAAATGTTTATATAATAGCTGAATTTATCTTTAGTGAGTTTTAAGGAATTAATATCATTCACATTTAGGGTTTATTTAACATCGAAATGAACAACATCTGTAAAAAACCAGAGAACATAATAATACATTATACACAATTAAATTAATACTACAAAACAAATGAACAAGATATGAACACTCATAAGTATCAACGATTGTATAAAGTAAACCGAATATAATTCCGTACTAAAAATTAAGTACACACAGTAGTTTTATCCAGGACACAGTAACATATTGTGTATGGTAATCAGCTTATAGAATCTAGTTTGACGTGACCACGGCTTGACCGGAAATGGCGACTCTGACCACACTTTGAAACATGGGACAACCTTCTATTTTTTTTTCTTATCAATTTCTAACTAAGCATTGGTAAAATTGTGTTTCTATTATTTTATTCCTTAATTGTTATTCATAGGAACTACAGTTTAGGTTTAGCACTTAACTAGCTCTAGCTTATGCTCCTAGGTAGCATATGTCCAAGACCCTATTTTTTATAGATAAGTGAAAGAAATGAACAATAAAAACACACCTGAATTATATCTATATATTCAACTTTGAGGTTCATTCGCCATTTTCGCTTTTCTTTTACATGAAACCCTTAAGAAATCACTTTGAGCTTCTCGATATTAACATGCAAATACGAGGAATTATGAGCCGCTCGGTCACAAACAAGAATTATGTTGTATTGGTGACGTCATATTCTTGCGTCATCTACTAATTACTATACTAGTTATGTTTCTGTACCCTGGTGTTATCATAGGATTGCAATTTCTAACTTTGTTTATATGCTGCACCACTTAATCAATACAGCTAAAGAATTTACAACATTTTTCCATACATTTAAAAAAATACATTTCGATGAACAAAAGAAGTTAAATTTAGATTTTCAACTATCATAATAGAGTTTGTCAGAAGAGGTTCATTTACGAGTAAATCAAAGCTACACTATGGATTTGACTTCGATTTCATTTGCTTCCTTCTCACAAGATTCACATTTGGTTCCCAATTCAGTTGGCATACTTGTAGTAGCATTCGATTCCATTGTTCAAAAATTATCAAGTTTATCTGTTTGTCCATGGTGTAATATATTTTCTTGATCAACAGTTAGAGCAAGATTTTTAGAGAAACAGAAGACTCTGTTTTATCAGGATGTTTGATATGAGCTTAATTAGACATAGTTTCCAACAACTCTACTTCATTAACTAGTGGATCAGGTTTGCTATTTCTTACGTGCCTTTTCAATAGAAGAAAACAAAGTAAGAAGGGAAATTTCACTAATTGATCGCCTACTAAATACTAAAAATCTCTTGCATGGAGTTGAATTAGTGGTTGTTGACAAGAATGACCTAATTGAGTTCAGTAAATCCGGTAACATTTCTTGCCAGTGTTCGGCGGACAGCATTATCTTTAAGAGCCATTGTTTTTCTTTTCCTAATAATGCCATTATATCGCTCGACCTGACCATTGTATTGGGGATTATAATCTATCCAATGAGAAAATTTTGCCTGCTCTTAATTAGTGCGACCGTGTAATTTGACTGCTAGGTAAAAATAGGAAATAGTGGCAGCGGTGGGATTTTTACCGAAGAAAAACATAGACAATTGTGGCATGACGGGATTTAACAAGTGAGTGACAAAACATAACAAATGGTGGCAGCGGTGGGATTTTGATCTGTGGCAAAACAAATAAATGGTGACAGCGTTGGAAATATGATCTGTGACATAACAACAAATGGTGGCAGCGGTGAGATAAGAATTGAATCGTTTAAGTTTTTCAATTATGTATACATGAAGTTTAGTTTAAAAGCGATAACAATAATTCACTTTAAATATTTTTTATCTAATTCCTTATTCATATTCGAAAGAATATTTTTTGCAATTTAAAGTGCTCTAAAAAGTTCATGAAGATAAATTGAACTAAAATATATAATTGCAGTACCCTATGAAAATAAAAAGGTTGTAGTATAAAATTTTAAAAGTTAAAAGTTATGAAATTGAACTGAATATATTTCAAGTTGAATTAAAGAATGCTAATAAGACCATGAATAATGGAAATGTTTCCACATCAGCTTTAATGCAGAGTTCTGAAAACTATTTATTTTCCAAAAGCGTTAATATTCGGAAGCTCCGAGATTGTTTGGAAATTGTCACTTGCAAGATGAATGGTAGTTCTAAAAAGGATAAGAATAAATCTATTCACAGAAAATAGAAATGATATGAAGGGCCACAAGCCAAAGTCTCTTAACCGCAAAAATCGGGTTGCTCAAGGTAAAGTCTCTTAAGCGCTTAGCACCAGTGAAAACGGTACAATTTTGATGTGCTAAGCGCTTAACACTCACGTAAAACGGTTGGAGTTAGCGGCAAACAAGAGTCTCTTAACCGCATCTCATTGCATAGAAAACGAAGCGCATGCATAGAAAACGAAGTATATATATAGCTAATTTTTGCAATGTTATTTATGGGAGTGTATATATACAATAATTATGGATAATGAATCGTAATAACTTTTCACGTAATAATAAAGTATAGGTTTTGTCCGGAAAGAATGATTCATTCGATGAAAAGTACGTAAATTGAATCAGGAATATCAAAAAACCATTAGGTATAAAAAATAATATTTTTATTAATTTTAAAACTACCTATGTATTTATTAATAAACTCATTCAGTTCCTTGAAATATATTTGGAGTAGATACAGCTTATGCTGTGAATCTATATATAGTATAAAACACTTAGCCGAACTATTTCTCAAACAATTAAATCTGTTTGAAGATACTGGAATCTACAAAAAGTTTTTATAAAGGGTTCGAAACTGTATACCAATCATTACGCTTAGCTTTTGTTTGTCAACCCTTTTGTTACCGCCTAATTCGGCACGAATTTCAAGACCATTCTATTGTGCTTTAGATCTGTAACACTGTAGAGATTTGAAATTAGAAATACCTATACCTAGTTTAAATTGTAAATCTAGGTCCAAAAACTTATTATTAACATTGAGAATCCGCTCAAAATATGTTTGTATAACAAAACCTCTTCATCAGGTAAGTCGTCACTCGTCTCTTGATATTTTGAGTTTGAAAATGTACCTGGTGTAAAGCCAATCTACCTAATTAGGTAGCAAGATTGGTAGTTTAATTTGTTTTATATCCTGAAGTACTACTTAGGTATGGCTTATAACCTAAAATTACAAAATATTAGGTAGGTATATAGGTAGCACCGTAGCTATTATGTCATGTTTCAGAGGCTGGAAAATTGTAGGTACCTAAGCCAATTTTTGAGCCAATAAATTTCACAAAAATTCTGAGCTAAGCCAATTTGGCTCATTTTGTAGATTTCAAGCCAAAATTGACATAGGAACATAAGAAATAATTCAAAATTGTATGCCGATTAGGTAGGTATACCTACTTACCTACTTTATCAGAGTAATGACCTTTTGAAATCTAAGACAATTAATTGGCTTTAACTCTTTAACCTACTTTAACCTACTCTAAAACATGGCTAGTATGTACTATGTAGGTTACCTGCCTCTCTGAGCTCTCTAGACTCTATGTAGTTAAATTGAGAGATACTAGTTCAGTAGGAGTAGGACCCAGTTACGAGTCTGGTCTGTATTTCATGGTCTTCCCTTTTAAAAATAATATTCCAGCAAAGTCGGTGGATTTTTAGCTATTTATTCCTATATTATCATTAATTTTCGGTGGAAAAATGGGTAAAATCACTAAAATGTTGGTGGATCAGCCAAATTACTGGAAATTTATGGTGGATTTTTTCAGCTTTTTCAAAAAGTCAGTGGAATTTTGTGAACCAAATACAGAATGCCGGCCCCAGCCCGGGACCCGGCCAGTTAATAAACTTTTATATAAACCCCAGCCCAGCCCCCAGGTACTAACTACCTAGTGGCTCACTGGCTAGTACCTATTAAAACTTATGTCCATCCATGTCACAGAGTAGCTATGTCAGTTAAAGCCAATTAATTGGCTTATATTTCAAAAGGTAAAAATCAGATACCTATTCCTAATTGGCTTAAAATTATAAATTAATTCCTATGTTCCAACTTCCAATGTTAATTTTGGCTTGAAATCTTCTAAAAAGAAAAATGAGCCAAATTGGCTTACAATTTACCAGCCTCTGAAATATGGATGACTTGTATGTCCATTCTTGCTATTTTATTTGTGAGTTAATAACAATTATTTTGAGCAAATTAAGAACTTATCAGTCTGTATTTGGTGCACAAAATTCCACTGACTTTTTCTGAAAGTTAAAAAAAATACATCAACAATTTCCAAAAATTTGGCTGATTTTCCACTAAAAAGTGAAAATTAATGGTTACATAGGTTACAGGTAGGAATAAAGAGCAGCAACAGCTAGAAATCCACTGACTTTGCTAGAATTTTATTTTCAAAGGAGCAAAATTCCACCTAAATGTTGGTGGAATTTTCCATAAAATACAGTCTGGTTCAGACAAACGACAGTAGAGACAATTCTACTTGTTATTCTTGCCTCTAGGTAGTCCTACAATTAGTACAATCATACAATGTTTTTTAGGATAGAATTTATGACAATTGAGCCTAGCTCAGGTTAGCTTAAGACCAAAGTAAAATAGTATATCTCTTTGTTCCATAAACTCTCCATTTGTCTCTGCATTTCTCTTAAAAAATTACCAAATTTCTCTCCAAAATGACCAAATTATCAAAAAATCTCCCCAAAATAACATTTTAAATGTAGTGTAACATAAGAGAAAAATAGGTATTTCTCTTCATTTGCAATTGAAGGGCTCAAAATAACTATAAGTCTGGCACAAACTCGCCATTAAAATGGCGAGTTTGCCTCAGTTTGGACATGCTTTATTACCTGGAGGCTGGAGCTTAAATCTTGAAGGGACAAATAGCTAGAGAGTTTATGAACATTACTATTTTACCTGGAGCTGGAGTTAGTGGAGTAGGTAGGACCTAGTATGAGTGTATGAGTAACCAGACTGTAAAGTGTGGTAAATCTGTCTCAAAAATTTTCAAATCTGTCTCCAAAATGACCAGACTTTTGCAAAATGTCTCCAATAAAAACACAAATACATGTAAACATTGGAATTGATTAGGAAAATTAATTATTTTCCCTCAAAATTTGTCTCCAAAGGTCTTCGGGGATATGAATGCGCTTTGCAGACTGGATGACTCAGGATGAGTAGTATTCGATTATCTGTTTCTTGTTTCATTATTAAATATTCATAGCGTAGCTAAATTATATAGGTAGGTTTCTAGGCACTATCTGTAATTTTATAAAAAACTACTTGGTATTATAAATTTATGTACCTAATACGGCTAATATCAATATCTAAGCAGAGTTGAGGCTGTTATTTATAACTCAAAAATTTCAGATATCCTAGCCCATTCTGCATAATGTAGCTTCTTTCAGTGACTTTAGTGTCTCCTGACTTTCAGATATTCTAATTTGATGTGAAGTTGAGCTCATGCTATTAAGCTCAGCTTATCAGCAGATTCCCAGTCAGCTAGCAGAAAATGGGACATTTTTAAGATTTTCTGAAATTCTGTGTGAACAATCTCTAATTTTCTCCTATATTTACAGTTATACTGAGAACAGAAGCCTAAATGGAGGATTTATTTTTGAACACTTTATAGTTTTGTAATGGCCTGTCTTGGCAGATTCCCAGACTGTACGAACTGATAAACTGTTCTCCAAGAAATCTTTACCTCTTATTTTGCTACTTGTTCTCGGCTTAATAATGTAAAATAGTAAAAATACATGTAGCTAAATATAATTAGTATAGGGGGATACGATTATTAATTCATATTAAGGATTGTTGTCATAGGAAATGTTGAGAATGTCCTATATTTTGCAGACTGAGATGCGGGCAGATTCTATCAACTTGTTACCATAATATCTTGGTCTTTTCTCCAGCCTTTGAAGAATAGTTAAGACTGATGGGCATTAGCTAAAATTGATTACCAACTACATAGACCAAGAGTATGATAGTATGGGAATTTTTCAACATTTTCTGTACTTACAATGTTTAATTTTCTTATATTTACATGTATTTTACAATTTACTGAGAACAGAAAGCAAAATAGAGGATTTCTTGAACACTTTACCAGTTCTTGCAGTGTAGACTTAGGATATTAGTTATTATTTACTTTAAGTTTTAACCTAGCTACTTACCTAGACACTTTTTTGTTTCTTTCACAGTTAAATATAGTTTTTCCCCTTTGAAAATAATATTCCAGCAACGTCGGTGGATTTCTAGCTATTAATTCTTATGCTTACTATTAATGCTTATGTTTGTCATTAATTATTGTTTACTATTAATTAAATTGGAAATAAGCTATTGGATTTTTTTCAGCTTTTTGAAAATGCAAGTGGGTTCTTGTGCACCAATTACATACTGGGTTATGAGTTTATGACCAAAAGTTTGTTGTTATATTGATAATTCAACATTTAATTTCAAATATTCATTTGTGCTAAAATTTGAACTAATTATTCTTATAAGCAAATATTGCTATAAATAATAGTCTGAAAACCACTATCAAAAATTATTTAGTCCAACAAGTTAATTTTACAGACTAAATACTCTCTATTATGAAGTTTCCATTAATTTAATTTTATTAAAATATTAAGCTTATAGTAGCTACACCCTAAAATATAAATACTTAAGTACAAAAAATAAAAATAAAACCAACCTAATTGGGAGAATTAACCTTCCAAACTATTGATTATTGACTTTTTGAAGTATGTTTGAATCTGTTATTTGTTATTTATTATTATTTTTATTGTAAAATCTAGATTACAGTGATTAGTTTAATTAAAGATATATTTTGTTAAGTAGAACATATATACCTAAGTAGTATGTTGTTGAAGTATTGGCTACTAGAAAATAATCTATGGTGCTGTTTGTCAGTGTCTTGCAAAAAGTTCAAAATACAATAAAAAATGGCTGGTAATAGCTACCAGCCTCACATTGCTCACACCACTGCATAACAGGTTACTTAGGCAAATAGGCAGTATTTGCTCCACAGTATTTGGCCCACTTTTGAAAATTAGGACTTTACTGATGAATTGATTACCTAACTCTGAAGTTTTGCTGATTTCAAAATATTAAGATTGAATTGATGCAAATTTTATAAAACGAAGTATTTATCCTCTAAAATTCATTTGTTGGCGAGCAGAATTTTTCAAAGTGGGTCATGGCTTGTAACTTGTAGCCAAAATCTTGATGAGAGTGAGTAAAATTTGAAAATGGGTTTCATTTCTTTCGTGCCACCCAGTATATTACAGATTTTTTAAAATAATTTTTTATTTTGGTGTATCAAATATTGATGAGATATTACATAGCATACTTTATAAGTTTGGGTAAGATAAGAATGATGAGTTTAGGTATCTTAACATGCTTACAGTAAAACCTATATTGTTAGTTAAATAGCCAATTTAATTTGGATAGAACTGGAGTACCAAACTTCGATCCATATTACTAATTGAAGTATAATTATGAGCAAAATGCTTAATAAGTCCAGTATTTTCATTTTCAAAAATATATATATTTGAAATTGCTAAAGAATTTCTCTCCATTCTAACATTGAAATGAATTTGAAAATCCTCAGCTAAAGAGTTAATTTGTAGATTCATGTACATAATAACTGTCTTGCCTATTGAGAGCATCAAAGCAAGTAAAGTAGCTACTTATAATTCCAATTTAATCATTTTTCACTAAATCCTATCATCGTCTAGGGTATTCTACTATTCCATCTCACTTTCCTGCAAACTTTGATCTAACATAAGAACCAATTCAGGAAGAAGCTCCATACTTATACCATCCTAAGATATCATTTCGAAAATGATGTGTACCTATTTTCAATCTTGTATCTCTTATGGTTAATCATTTAACAGCATACATTTACTAAGAATTAGGGTAATTGCATCGCACTTGTGGGGTAAATAATCGCAGTGATATTATTCCGACGCTAAATTTAATAAGTTATTGTCTATAAATGTGTGATTGGTTTATCTGTCTAAAAATAGTGATTTCATTCATTCTTGCAAATATTTTGCATTGGCTACTGTTATCAAAAAAAGTTGTTTTTAAATTTCAACTATGAATTAAAATATTTGGAAAATGAAATAGAAAATATGACTACTAAACAATTATTTAGCTCATATTCATAAACTTGAAACTCCTTTTTTGTTTTTTGGTTATGGCGGCAATGGGCCATAATGATACGATTTTTAGTGTAGCTACTTATTGGTATAAAAATATTCTGAAAAGCTACTCATTTTTGGCTTAAGAATAGGACAGTTGATAATAAAGGTCAACTTAGAGAACAAAAACTTTGAAACCATTTGAAGAAGGAATCTTATGATCTATGCAACCTGTTGAAAATATTTTAAATTTTATGTATTAATAATTAAATACAGTAGCTATAATTTATCAATATGCTGTGTGTTGTGTGTCATGAACAGTTATATTTTCTGATCAGTAATATGATTAACAAAATTTCTAAACAATTGTTCCTTTCAGATAAATCTATCAAGACTTGGGAAAGGACATCTCCTGATACTTCACCCTTGGATAACTTGTAGTGTCATCTTGATTTGCTATGTGAGTAGACTTTTCACTGTATATATATGTTGAAGGTAGCTATAGATAATTAAAGTACCGTAACTACATAATAATGTGTCTGAAGTTGGCTAATTGATATTAACAATGATTTTTCTCCTAAAAATGTTCAAAAATTGAACATTTTGAATCATTTTTTTTTTTTAATCTCTTTGAATAAGAATTTTGTGTTTAATATTTGTCAAATGATTGCAGCTAAGTTATCTCTCAAATAAATTATGAACATTTTTTTGTAAATAGAGTCAAATCTAATTATCTAACCAATGTCATAAAATGTTATTCTATTGCCAAAGTAGTTCTATTTTGTCATTACAATTAATCTAAATATAGCAAAGAAAGTTCTTAATTATCTTGATAAAAATGAAGATGGAAAACAATATCTAGCTACTGGGAAATGTGTAGTGAGTTTAAACCTTGTAGCTAATTTGATGCGAAAATTAATATTCAGTATAAAGTACCATCCTCTTTTCATCCAAATAATCTAAAAAAATATAATATTTTCATTTGAACAACTGATCTTTTTTTTTTTAATTTTTTATTATGCACAACAGCTTGCTGTTCTAAAGTAAACAGTTTAGTGATGGGAAAGAATAAATAAATATAGAAGTAGACTATTATGAACTCGAGCATTTAGCTTATGCTTATCACAATATACTTAGTTGAATATAGCTAGTTAAAATGGATTTGCATTTACTGTAAATAGAAAAATATTTACATTCAAGTACAGGAAGGTGACTACAAAACCAAGAGCCTTTTGTATCTTTTTACTCAATACTCACCCTATCTATCTTAAAATGATTTTTATATTTTTATATAACACAGCAGAACAAATCTATTTTAATGATTGTATTAGAATTATATCACAAACTTAAGCTCCCTTGCAAATTTTTTAAAAGATATAAATTATGTAAGATCACCACAGTTAGGTAACTGTTATCCAAATATTTTTTTCCGAACTGAATTTGCTACTTTTTAATGCATCTAACTTTTTAATGTTATGACCTTTTAATGAATGTATTTTATTTAACAGGTGTGCAACTGTCCCAGGATTGCTCTGCTATGCCTTCAAACATCAGTTATGCCACTGCATACATACATGTGTAGTTTGAGTAGATGCTCCTAATTGTAAGTCATCATCATATTGATCTCATGTAGATGTAATTTAAAATTAATTGTTTAATGAGTTATATATATGATTAACTAATTCTAAAGCGATTGGTCCAAGATCATGCTTTGGTAACAAATGAGCTTAATAATTAAAATTAGCTGTATTCTCTAATATTGAATGTTAAATTAGAAGTATTTAAAATTTTAAAGTAAGTTCTCAAATTTAATTAAATATGCTATATGCATTAGCTATATCAAAAATACAATAAATATCTATCTAATATATTGCATTCAAAATAGCTATATAATTGATCAAAAAAATGTAACTAGCTGCTATTTATAACTAGCTATCGGAATTTTACAACAAATATAGAATCTTAATAGCATGTTTTTTATTTTTTGTATCATTATTAAATTATCAATATTGCATCCATACTCATTTTTAGGTACCTCTTCAATTGACCCCAGGAGCTCCGTCTTGAAGCTGTCGATGGTTAATGGAAGAAAAAGGGAGATGCCTCGCTTGGGTTCCAAACTGTTTTGGATTTCTATGTTTATCATTTTTTAACGCTACTTGCAGTTTTAGAGTATAGCGCTAGGGTTATGATCTTCAATTACGATGTTAAATTTTTTAGGTAGACTTCGATTAGTATCACATTTTCGTTTACTTTTCCATCCATATGTACAGACACCGGTGCTTGTGTCCCTTTCAGTCACATTTCTCGGTGTGAAACTTTAATACTTCTATGAAACAAGCTTTTCTCCATCCAAGTGCATTGTCACTTGACTGGTGATAGGTAACATTGTTAATGGAGCCACTTTTTTTCTGAATGTTTCTCAGAGTCGAAGCAGACGTTAAATCTTCCTTTTAAAAATAATAAAGCTGATAATCAAATGATGATAAATTTCTAGCTCTGTCAATCTGTCTTTTTCTCCTTAAAAATTAACTATGATCAATTGATTATATTAAGCTGCCAGAGGTTCTATTCTCAAACTGTCTGTGGTGAATGGAAGAGAGGGGGGGTGCCTTCCATTTGGACCCAAACTGTTGTAATGTGGTTTATAGATTGTTTTTCATATTTTAACGCTACTTGCAGTTTTAGAGGATAGTGCTAGGGTTATGCTCTTCAACTACGAGGTCTTATATTTTGTGTTAGGTAGTCTCGTAGGCTTCATTTACTATCACCTCTTCATTTTCCTCTTGGATTTTGTGTTTGGTAGGCTCGTAGGCTTCATTTACTATCACCTCTTCTATCCGTGAGTGCAGTTACCGGTGCTTGTGTCTTTCATCACATTCCTTTGTAAGTGACGGAGGAACTTTTCTGCATCCATAACCTTTGTAATAACAGTTATTTGTATCACTGCTCATGTAACCACTTTCCTTCTCCACTTATGTTTCCAGTCCTTTGTATTTAATTTTCTTTTGACTTAAGTGATATGGCATTTTGTTCCGAAACAGACGTTAAATCCCCTACTAATATAAATTTATTACATTGATTGGTGTCTCTTCAGCACAATACTAGTCTAGTTGTTAACAGTTAACTTATGGTATTACTCTTAATTTACATTTTTATTATTTAGAGTAGCTACATACAGTATTGATAATTAGAAGTACAGCATCAATTATTTAGATCACTTACCTTCGTGTATTTGGTTCGTAATTGTAAGTATATATTCTATTTTTTTTTTCATTTGGAATGTTCTCATGCAAAACTCCATTATTTGTATTATTTTCCTTCATGAAATTTAAAATATATTAATTATAGTTGTGAAATCTTCATCTGTATTGTCGATACTAATAAAAGTAATATCTGTTTGAATACCGCCAGATTTATTTCTTCTATTATTACGTAATATTATAGAACTAAGGTCTATGATCATCATTCTGCAAACCGCATACAATTAGACTCAGTATATTTATATTATTTGGTTATTATGATTTTGATACTCTGTGAGCAACAATAGAGCACTAACCTGACGCTGAGAAAGAAGATTGTACCCCCTTGTTTTGTTTTTAAATTTATGAACAAACAATAAGTTTTCGGCTTCTGTTTAATTAAGATATAACTTGTTTCCTAAAGTATATAAACGTTCCTATAATAAGTTTATCCAATTGCATACCTTTACACGAATAATAAATGGTTATAGTATGCCTAGTTGACAATCAAAACAAATGGTGTTCATTCTTTTTCTTCAGACCTAAAATTAGTAAGTGAAGTAAAATAGGTATTGTAGAGTTTTTATTATAAAAATAACAAAAATATGCTATCAAATTCCATGCGGTTTGCAGCAAGATGATGAGAAGCATCAGCTTCATTGATTAAAGCAATAAAAAGATTTGCTTGGAGGGAAAGTGTCCGCAGGATGTTAAATTCCCAAATCACTGTTTTTGTTATTTACCAATCTGTAGTTTACCCACACCAATCCTAAAATATATACATTACAATTAGTAAAGTTTATTTTTGGAAATGTGAAATTTGTCCACTGTTAAATAATCAATACAAATACAGTTTTTTTGCTGTGCAGTACAGATAATTTGTGAGTGTTATTGTTTTGAAGTTATTTGTAAATTACTAAAGCAAATGACTAGATTGGAACCGACTACTATAGATTAAAAAATATATTTATGTTCACTACCATCATTCTACTAAACATTTAATTCAACTAACCTCTTCTGATATTGTGTGATTGAAAGTATAATGCAATGTTAACAATTATTTAAATGTATTACTTTATTAAAAAAAAACAAGACTTGCATATTGAGCAACAGAGAATGAAAATGTAATTTAAAGCTTAGTCTAATAAAGATGTTAAGAAGTGCTTATAAATTAATTAGCAGCTTAAAGATACAGCTTTCGTGAAATCGAAATTAAAATGATCTGCTATAATTTACTACATCATGTCAACTTAAATTACGTGATTTATATTATTCTTCATCACCTAAGTGATTTGAAGTAATTATTGCAGGCCTCTAAAAATTATTGTTTTTATAGTACAATATATCTACCGCTATTATATTATAAAAATTGGAAACATATTACATTCCATATAAATAGAAGAGTCTAATAATGAACCTAATAAGAACAAGGCTAATACTTGAGTCTACCCTCGCTCCGTTTTCTATGCAATGAGATGCGGTTAAGAGACTCTTGTTTGCAGCTAACTTCAACCGTTTTACGTGAGTGTTAAGCGCTTAGCACATCAAGATTGTAACCGTTTTCACTGGTGCTAAGCGCTTAAGAGACTTTACCTTGAGCAACCCGATTTTTGCGGTTAAGAGACTTTGGCTTGTGGCCCTTCATATTCAACTAGGGATGAACTCTTACGGAAAAAAATATTCTTACAATATCAATTTAGAGTCAATGCATTCCACTGTTATGGTAAGAAGATTTATATATCATCCACTTCCAATATTAACTCCTAGAGTGAAAAACACTCATAAAATATCTATATTTACAGTAAATCCATAAGTAAGTACCAATATAGTGGTATCGATACCATTTCGTATGAAAATAATGCTCTAGACAGCATGGCGACAGGCGTATTTGCATGAAGACTCTTATTTAGACTGACAATGAGTTCGGAAACACAATGGCGGGGTATTATCATAACTCAGCGGGAGAGAACTCGCTCTCATGCAGCGAGAAGTAATGCCTAAACTATTTATTTAGTTCCGAATATATCCGCAGAGGGGCGCTTTGAAAGAGAGTGTACATCATTGTAAAGGAATTATTTGGTATTCCAGAGGAACTCAATGAATAATATTCACTTAGAAAAATAGCATAAATGATTTGCCAAGCTTCTGTGAATAAAGGGTTCATCGTCCAATAGATCCTTTACTGACAGAAAATTGAACTTGAGTGAGCTAAAGTAGAGGATCTAAGTAATGACTAGGTTCTTAATTCTTAATTTGCTTTAATCATTGAATTAATTCAATATATTCATATCGTCAGCTTACTATGCCACTGCTCTTAAATAAGAAATGTGATATCTTATTCCGAAACATGAGTTTTATTGGACATTATTTTACAATGTCATCTCCACCTTCATCTAAAGCCATAAATTTTACACTGTACCAAGAAGCTATGGTCTGATAACGTAAATTGAAAATTTATAAACACCGAAACAACGCATATAGAGTATGATTACTGTTCAATAATGTAACGATACGTTTCCTCTATCTTGTTGATATTTCTAAGAAAACTATTAATTAAAGTATAAAATTTACGCTTCTAAATAAAATGGTACTAGGACAAAATGCCTACAGACAAAATGCCTAACGGACAAAATGCCTAATGTACAAAATATATGAATATTGAAAATAGAAATTGTAAAATAATGACGTAAAAGAATGTTGCAAAGTGAATTAAAGAATTAACTCCATATTTAAATAAAAGGGCAGAATAGAAAACATTGAAGTGATATCTGTAATGGAATGATTATTGGTAAATAAAGAACAGAAAACATTATATTGTAATAAACCTGATTATTGAACATCAAATTATGTTTTAAAAATTTATGTATAACATAAGAAAAATCATATACTACGTCTCACCCAAGCAACTAGGACACATTGTGCCAACATGGGCACTAGATGGTTAGATGGGCAAGAGATGGCAGACTGAAAAGTAACCTAGAAATTACATGGGGATAATGTTGTTTTCCATTCTCATTGAATGTTACCTTGGGAGAAGGTTGGTTCAATGTGGCGAATCCGTCCCACGGAATTGTCATATTGGTTCAACCTGATTACTATTTAACGTATCAATATTAAATAGCTGAAACTGATTTAACATATTGGCAACATCTTTGGCCAAGATGGTTTCAACATAACAGCTCATGCTGTCACCATGTTGGCCCACTTTGCAAATAACCACACAGTACCAATACGATTTGTACACCTAGTGCCAACATGGGCCCCATTGACATGTATTGCTTGGGCAGATACATCTCATAAATAATACTGTATTTTTTCCAACGGAACAATTCTTTTAAGGTAGTTGAAAACAGTCAACAGTCTATCTCTCGTACAGACAACACGTATGGTGTCAGACCTGCTCGTGATTACAAAGCTAAAAATCAACTATGTCTACTACAGGCAGCATTAGTAGTCTTGATACATTTGAGGACGGTGAAGAGATCGACAGAAGCGACTCAGATGTTGAATATCTCCAGCAACTAACAACTGAAGCAAGAAAATAGCAGCAGCATTTCAGACCCTAAAAAACTTCCAACCAGAAACAAAAAGGAAAGCTGGACGCCCAAGAAACGACAATCAACCAATTACCCCAGACTCCGATCGAACCGTAAGCACCATCTTATCATCAATAGTCACATTTCAAAACACTCTTCTGAACAAAGTCATCTCCATCACCAAGCAGAACAAGATATTGCAAAACAAAATAGCAAACCGACTACCAGATCCTAACCTACAGAAACCTCTCTACAGCGAAGTCACAACACTTAAAATAAACTCAAGCAAACCAGACCTAATCAAAATTAACGAAAAACTAGACTACATTGAACAGGCATCTCTTTCAAGTGTCATAAAGCTAGACGGCGACAGGGTAAAGTTGTTGGCGGAGAAGATAAGGAGGAAGGAAGTTGCTGACAGTCGAGAAGGAGTGCTTTCGGAGCTGAGGAAGGTGGTGGGGGATGTTGATGAGCACAGTATGGTTGGTGTGAAGGTGATCGGCAAC
The DNA here is from genome assembly GCA_947561585.1 of Caprella mutica. NCBI lineage: Eukaryota > Metazoa > Arthropoda > Malacostraca > Amphipoda > Caprellidae > Caprella > Caprella mutica. The sequence continues at coordinate 40,095 of CANNZV010003987.1, forward strand.
GAGAAAAAACACCTGAAAGTTACTCTTAAAAATAGTGAGTGGAGGGTACATTGCATTAAAAAGTTCAAGAGTTTGAAACCAGATAATTTTATATTAGTGACTAACTTACCAAGAATAGATCTGCTTTACTTTTTAAATTAAAACAACTGAAAAAACCAAATAGCATTTTAAAATCTGTATATACTTTTAACGGAAACGTCTGCGCAAAAAATAGAAAACAACCCCAAGTTCCACTATATAAATACTGCAGAAAGTTTCAATAGTTTTAGTTCAACATTTTTATCATCTGCAAATTTAAATGTTACCCATTTCCAATGAAACTCCTATTTTAATTACTGACCCTAATTACCCACAAGTGCAATGTACAAATTTAGATATAAATGATTTTAAAGTTTTAAATTTTAGTGAGAACTCTATTAGTATATCATGTGTAAATATTAGAAGTTGTAGAAAGAATTTCCCTAAGCTGCAATCTCTTTTATCATTACGCAAACAATATTATTTCGATTTTATGATTTTAACTGAAACCTGGATGGAAGAAAATTTTGACCATTGTTTTAACTTGCCAAATTTTAATAAATTCAGCATTTATAGAAATAGACATGGAGGTGGAGTTTCAATATATGTCAAAGATCATTTTAGCGCCACTATTGTATCTGAGTTCACTTTTATAAATAACGACATAGAAATTTTATCACTATCAATCACTAACCCAAAATATAATTTTAAAATATCAGCTGTTTACCGCCTACCTTCATCCTCAATTAAAAATTGTAAACGATTTTCTATTAGATTCATTTTTATCGTCTGCTGCTCTATCAAAAACTGTCGTATGTGGGGATTTTAATGTAGACCTTTTTAATCCTCGAAATTCTAATGCTATCAACCATTTCACTAATACTATGGCAGGTTTTAATTTGTATCCACTTATTAATAAACCAACGCGATATTCTTTTAATGAAGAAAGTGTAACAAGCACTATTATTGATCAATTTTGGATAAATTTTATACCTCATGACAATATACAATCTGCCGTTGTCGAAAGCGACGTCTCTGACCATAGGCCTATATTATTTTATTTTAACACTGCAGTCGCTCACGATGAACAGTCTTTTACCTACCGGAATTTTAAAAACGAATCTAACCGAATTAATTTTATCAATAATACTAGGCAAACAAATTTTATAATTGACAGTAACGACCCTAACTTTTTAGCACAAGACTTTTCAGACAAGATTTATTCAATTTTTAATAATAGTTTCCCACTAAAACGCACCAAGAAAAACACTCATTTTTAAGACTAAAGATTGGATTACCAATGATTTAAAGTTTTTAATAAAGAAGAAAAGCCAATTAGCAAAATTAGCAAGAGTCGGAATTATTTTAAAACGATCTTATACATATTTTAGAAACAAACTTACAAATGTTTTAAGAAAATCAAAAAACCTATTTTATTAAAACCAGCTTTTTATCTCAAACCCTAAAAACACGTGGAATCTTATAAATAAAGTTTTAAATAGAAAAAGAAATCAAAAGGATTTTAACCCTAATGAGTTTGACTGTCGAAATCAACGGGAGAATTTGACTATGTGTTAAAAAAACACATGTCTTATTTATAAACTTACGGTGCTGTGTTTTTTACAAGTTGTTAGTATATATACTAAGCTAGTGTGTACCAAATTTCAAGTAAAAATATTGAACATATAAGGAGAAATAAATACATCAATATTTAAGACATTGGCAACTGAGAGACCAGATCTGCGATTGGGCGGAGTTTGACCTAATCACAGCTCGCGCATGTATCTGAACTTGATAAAATGTGAACAAATTCGTTCGTATTGGCTAACCAACTTGTATTTTTAGGTTGCCAAACTTCACCAAAGTACAATTAATTCCATAATTTACGTGATTTACGGGGATTTACGACGATACGTAAATTTTTTTAAATTTTTAAATACAAAAATATATTTGGTATTTATGTAGGAACGAAGTCAAGAAAGGCCAGTAAATTTAAACGAATAACATGAAAGATTTAAAGTAATTTTGAAAAGATGTGCCCAAAAAACACAAGTCAAACTCATTAGGGTTTTAAGGTAAAACAATTAGACCGGTGAGGACCTTTGTAATCATTTTAACGATCATTTTAGTTCCATAGCACAATCACTCTCTAGTAATATTCCTGTTCTTAATGACCCTATTTTTAATCTTTCCACTCCTTATATTTTAAACGAAATTTTATTACCACAAATTACAGTTGCTGAAGTCAGAGACGTCCTTTTGTCTTTTAAGAGTAAAATTAGTCATAAGAACGAAATACCATGTTCTATTTTAATTGAAGTTTTAGATTGTATTAGTGAACCCTTGTGTAATATTTTTAATAGTAGTATTTTAGCAGGAATTTATCCCAATGTTTTTAAAGTTGCTAGGGTGGTTCCAATTTTTAAATCAGGTTCAGAAAGTGATGTAAATAATTTTAGACCAATATCTACACTACCAATTTTTTCGAAGGTTTTCGAAAAAATCCTATATAGTAAATTATCAAATTTTATTGACGATAATAAGATTTTAAACAATAGTCAATACAGTTTTAAAAAAGGAGTTACAACCACCCATGCAATTTTAGAATTTTTACACTATGTTTTAGAATCTTTTAATGAAAATTCTTATTGTATAGATTTATTTTTAGATTTAAAAATAGCTTTCGACACGGTAGATGTAAACATTTTAATGAAAAAACTTCACCACTACGGCATTAGAGACAATTTTAATAAAATTTTAGAGCAGCAGACGGCAGTATGTATATATTAACGATTTTAAATCTAATTTTAAGACAATGAATATAGGTTTATACCAAGGATCGACATTAAGTCCAATTTTATTCAATTTATATTTTAATGATGTATGTAATGTAGCCACTGTAAATGATTTTAATTGTACTCTTTTTGCTGACGATGCAGTAGTTTATTGTAGGAATAAATGTTTAGATAGTCTAGTTTTTAAATTGAATAATTTTATCACCAAGTTATCACAATGGCTGGATTTTAATAAACTCACCCCTAACATTTCAAAAACCAAAATTATGCTTTTTAACTCCCATAAACAAATAACCTCACCAGATATCTATTTTAACCATGAAATTTTAAAAAAGGTTCATCATTTTAAATATCTAGGCATTTTTATCGACGAAAGATTAACTTTTAAAGAACATCTGTCCTTTTTATGCAAGAAACTAAGTCAAGTTAAAGGAATTTTATATGCAGCAGCCCCGTATTTTAACAGAAAAACCTTAATTTTAATGTATAATTCTTTAACCTACTCCCTTTTTATCCAATCTATAATTGTATATGGAAAATCTTTTAACTCGCTGCTCCAGCCATTGAGAACTATTTTAAACAGTATTTTGAGAATAATATTGAATGTAAAAAGAAATTTTAATGGTAGGTTTTATTTATCCAATAATGATTTATATAGGAATTTATATTTATTGAAATTTGACGATGTTTATGATTATTTTTTATTGAAATTTTTTCGTAATGCTCTATATTTTAACTCGGACATTTTTAATACCTATTTTAGAGACATATATATGTACTATCAGAGAAAAGTGTATCCGTCAGCTGTAGTATGCTATTTTAGTATTTTTGACCTTTCTTATTTTTGCATATGGCATTTTAAAGAGTATTCCTCCGCGATCAAAAATCCCCCATTAAGGAGGAGCCTATTGCTGGGGTAAAATGTTGGGGTAACTGGGTGAAATGGGGGACAATATATATATCTAGAGGAGGGACGGGGGGGGGGTGATTAATACTGATTTTTGACAAGTGATTAGATATTATTTTTGTATATTATTTGAATTAAAGTATAATTATATAGTTTCATTTGTATCATCCATGTAATGTTAATTTTGTAATGAATACATGTAATTTTCATAATTTGAAATGAATAATTATAATTTTGAAATTTTCTATTCAATTAACCTTGGTATATATTTCATACGATTTACTCTTGTATGTTTTTATGCAATTTTCGTTCTAATAATGAAACTAATAAATTCCAGGGCTGGGACAATATGCTCTAAAAACTAAGATCTCAAAAATTTTATAGACGGAGAGAATACCATTTCATTTAGTTTCGTCTATGATATTTTCGGGATCTATAGTTTTTAGAGCATATTGTCCCGGCCCTACAGTAATAACTATTCCAATTTGAAGTAAAAGTAAATTTCTAACTTTAGCTTTGTTAAATGTCATTAATTCCAAATATATTATATATAACAACCATTCGCACAAGAACATTAAACTAATCCTCTTCAGATATGATTTTAAATAAGTTCGCTTCTCTTACACTTTTAAATTATTTGTTTGCCTATAGCCTATATTATTAAAACTATAATACACGTTTTCATCTTTGTAGTAAATGTTTATAGTTTTACTTTTAGTTTTGTCAAATCTTATTCCACGAATATTTTAGATTATAATCATTCACACAAGAGCATTTAATCGTCTAAAGACGTGATTTTAAAAAGCTTCGCATTTTTTCCACATTTAAATGATATGCTGGACGGGCTATAACCTGTCTATAGGTTATAATCCAAAGATTATCTGCATTCAGAATTTCAATAAATTAATAGTGAAGACTAATTTCGTCGATAAAACCAGTTTCTCTTCTTTTTCAAAGTCCTTTGTGTGTATAATCTTTTTTAATTCATTCAATATATTGTCCAAAATTTGGAAGTTATTGAAATTTGTGTTTTTAAAATGATAATAATTTATCCTACGTCTCAATTTAATGACAACAATCATTAAAATGCTGACAAGCGTTTTTCTCTATTTTCGTCAACTTATAAATAAGTAATTACCTATTACCTATGCATCTTTTAATAAAGTTCTTTAATTTAAAAATTCTTTTAGGCTAATGAATAAAAGAAAGTTATGACTAAGTTGTAGCTTAATCTATTTAGTTTAGATTTTAAATGCAGTAATTTGATGGATTTTATATCATCTAGTGAAAGGATTCTTTACAGTTTAAATTTTTATATATTAAATGCATGCACTACCAATTAACAAGCAGTGATATCGTGAACTAAAAATAACTGAAGTGATCATTATTTTTCTTCTCAATAAATGCCACATCGCCAACGTTGACAATAAAATAAGTTACAAAGTTCTATGAGATGAACCAAAAGAAAGTTCTTCAAGAAGAGAACTAACTGTAGCCACCTACTGCAGTTTTGGTGCTTAATTTGTGACATCAGAGTGAAACTGGGATTCATGATAACTGTCAACTAAGGCTTTAAACTTGAAGTTCTATCTCTATCAAATATATATTAATATTATAGTTTCAAAATAAGACAAAGGTTGAACAGAAAACAGATAATCATTTTATATTTATATATTTATAAAAATAGTTTTTTTACACAAGTTAAAAAGAACAATTTAATTCAGTAAATTTAAAAACTACTACACGAATAAATACACTTGCAGGTTATTTCTGAAGTAAAAACTACCCGATACAATTCTTACTAAAATAAGGGATTTCTAATTAGTACTAGTTTACTTGAAGTATCAATCTCAGAACAATTTTTAAAAGCTTATAGGGTTGTATAAATAACATGAACCTACAATATACAATTAATTCTATATTTACCCACGATTAAGTTTTTCAAACGCATAGCAATAAATAAAACTACACAAATTAGTTCGGTATTTTATGCACTTTCTCACGGAGAAATGTCGTTGAAAATTAAGAAGTAATAAGCATGAATAAATGGATATCACAGACGTATGAGTTAAGAAATTTGAATCCTAAATTTAATGGCGATTAAAATGATAGATGTGTCTGGAATCGTAAAGATTGTTAGGATGCTAAGTCTATTTATGAATGATTGCGGAATAAGCATGTCGGGGAATGAGACTAGACTTCCCGGGAGTGATGAGAACTACACTGATAGTGGTGAGAGCTACACTGATAGTGATGAGAACAACACTGATAGTGATGAGAACAACACTGATAGTGATGAGAACTACACTGATAGTGATGAGAACTACACTGATAGTGATGAGAACTACACTGATAGTGATGAGAACTACACTGATTAGTACTGCACTGGCGAGAAGATCACTGGCGAGAAGGACACTAGCGAGAAGGACACTAGCGAGAAGGACACTGCAGACGAGCACTGGTGAATCTGAAAATAATTACAAACGGAATAATTTAAATTCTCTTTCGATATTTATTTTTAAAAAACGTTACAAGGAACTATTAAACTCAAGAAAACTGATTCAAAAAAACTGATAAATTAGAATTATTTTTTAATTTCATGCTTTAATAAAATAATTTGATAATTAAAAATAAATAATTGTATTTAAAATGAGATTACTGTTTTACAAGAAATTAATGTATCCAAAGATTTGATAAAAAAAAGTTGGAAGTAAATATTTGCTTCACACCCAAAGTTTGTCAGTATCGTGCGATCTGATGCCTAAAAATTCTAGTCAAAAGAGTTTCAAAACCACCAAAATAGAAGACAAGAGGGGTTGTAAATTCTGAACAACGTGAATGCGAAGCAAATTTGGTATGTTGAAAATGATCCACCTTCGAGGTCAAAATATAAAAAGAATGAAAAACTCGGTTCATGAAAAAAAAAATAAAAGGAAAGTAAATCACATATATTTTAACTATATCAAGTGAACAGGTGTTTCAAATATTAGCATAGAACTAATTAAAGAAAGAGAGTAACAACTTGCACAGATATTGTTATGTTGTGCATTATGCTGATGAACGTTTGCGAGAGGTTGAACCGTGAACGATAGAAAGAAGAGTAATTAATAACTACTGAAGAAAATAGTGTAACATAACTATATTTTATAAATTTGGAAGGTACCAGCTCAACAGAAAATTTATTTAAAAAATACAAATAGGATTAAATGAATGAAATTGAGCTAAAAAGACAGTTTCGGTACTATAGAGCTCAAAACTGAAAAGTATGGAAATAAATAAATAGTATTTTGAATAATATTGCACAAACCGTTTGATCCACAGGCCTACAGTAGATCTTTCAGAACCCAGCTCTTCTGCAATTTCTTTTCGGCTTTTACCTGCCTCAAGGAGCCCTATTATTTGGCCTCTTCTGGAAATATAGTTTTTTCTCTTATGGTGTTTGTTTGACCTTTAGAATTAATATTTAGAGATGATAAACCTGCAAAATACTATTTTTTTAAGTTAGCCTGGGACCTATAGGTTATCAAGATTATATTAATATGAAAATTGGTAGCTATTTTATATTGTAGTCTTATATCCGCAATAATTTGAGAGTTAATGTAAATCATTTAGTAGGGGGTGTAACATATGCTTGGAAACCAAAGGCCCTATCGCTGACGACAAAAGGAAATTAAATACAAGGAAGGGACTGGAAGAACCAGTCAGAACAAAAATTGTCTCCATGAGTAAAGTCACTTACTATCGTCGGTGGCAATGCTCATGAATGCAGAAAAGCTATTCCGTGAATACATTCACTTATCAAGGAATGTGTCGAAAAAAGACACAATCATTGGTGGCTGCATTAACGGATGGAAGAGGAAAATGAAGAGATGATAGTAAATGAAGCCTACTTACGGCTACGAGTCTACCTAACATAAAAATACAAGACCTCGTAGTTAAAGTGCATAACCCTAGCGTTATCCTCTAAAACTGCAAGTTGCGTTAAAAATAAGATAAACATGATAAAATAGAAAAAAAATCCATAATCCAAATTCCAACAGTTCGGAGCCCAAGGAATGCCACATGAATACAGAATTGTTCCATTTACCACAAACAGTTTATTTCAAACATAAAATTTCAAACTTCATTATATTACAGATGTTGCTTCTGGAATATCTGGCCACATGGGAAACTTGAAATTATTCCAAGAACCAACATTATATAATCTTCAACTTTTGAAAAAGAAATAAAAAATGAAAAATTTGCCTAGTAAATACGAAGAAATGTGTATGCTCTTCCATTCAAATCTAAAGGCAAGTGAATCGGTGACATACAGGTGAAGTGATAGGGTAAAGCTGGTAAATTGCGGCACACAAACTAACTGCGGCCTCTAACAATAGAAACATCATAGCTTCAAAACACTCGTTAAAAACTTGAATTAATAAATTATAGCATGCACTGCGCTTCTTTTGGTAGCTATGCAACATTTTTATGTAATTTCAGTTCAGAATGTTTTAGAGACTCATGAGAGGGCCGCAATTAAAAATTAATTAAAGGGCCGCAATTTACCTGCGTGACCCTAGGCGAAATCATAAAAGCAGAAATCATTAATTTTTTGCAAGACTTCGTCACAGCTCTTAGCAAAATGCGATAGCTATTTTCACTTCTATAAAATATTTAGAGTACTTATCAAAGAGATTAAAATTTGTTCATTATTTTCACCTTTATAAAATATTTAGTCTCTTTGATAAGTACTCTAAATAATTCATAGAGGTGAAAATGACGAAAAATTTAGTCTCTTTGATAAGTACTCTAAATATTTTATAGAGGTGAAGATAGCTATTGCGTTTTGCTAAAAGCTGTGATGAAGTCTTGCACAAAATTAATGATTTCTGCTTTATTGATTTCACCTGTGTGTCACAGATTTACCTCTATAAAAAAACTAAATGTTTTATTGAGGTGATGGTAACGCAAAATTTCAGTCTCTCTAATTGAAACTAAATATTTTATAGAGGTGAAGATAAACGAAAAATTTCAGTTCATTGATAAGAACTCTAATTATTTTATAGAGGTCATCTTCACCTCAATAAAATATATAAAGTACCCTTATCAAAGAGACTAAAATTGTGCAATATCGTCACCTCTAAAATATTCAAGAGGCCTCTAAAATATTCAATTAATGAGACTTATATTATAAATTTAACTACATAACGTAATTTCGAGGATGAAGATACAAAAAAGTAGCATTCAATTCATTTCACAGTGTTAAGAAATATTTAGTTTGAAAATTGAGACCATAGCTAAGAATAGATAGTTATATAAACACAACAAGAAAAATTTAAATTAAAAACTTTCGATAATCAACGTAAATATTTAATAAGCTTTGAAAAAGTAGAGTACTAAGGAAAAGATTGAAAAATATTTATCAAAAAAATTCAAAACTATTCTGCTAAGTTAATATCTAAATGACTCATTCTTGCCAAAGACAAAATTTTTAAATGGAAGAGTACATTATTTAATCACCTTCCATCATTACAGCTAGAGACAAAATGTCCCGCCGCTTGTCAACATGAACAGAGTGTGCTTATTTGCGGGGGTAAATTATGAATTAGGGAGGAGCGTACCATAAACCGCATTACAGCTGGGACTAGTTTATTCATACGCGTCTAAATCATCTGACGGATACACTTTTCTCTGATAGTACCTACTCACTCCTACCAAACCAGATCAACTCATTTTAATGTCCCTAATTTTAGAACTGAGGTAGAAAGAAATTTTATTGTTTATAGGGCTATTGATCTTTTTAACGATATTCCTGAAAAATTTTAACACCCAATGTCTGATTTTAAATTCAAAAAGATTTTTAAGGAATACTGTATTAGTAATATATTGAATGATTTTAGACTAAACCACTGCATCGTCATTTTAAATTTTCGTTTAGTTTAGTATTTTGTATCATGCTTTAGTTTAGGATTCTGTATATATTTTAAATTTCCATAAGTTTGTGAAACTTTTTCGGATGTAATAAAAAAAAAAAAAAAATATTGGCAGCTTTTATATAACCAGAGTAGTAAATAGCATGTCAGTACTAACTTATATAAACATTGTAATTATTTAACTTGAATTAGAATTACAA
>CANNZV010003988.1:0-32944 GCA_947561585.1 Caprella mutica
CTTTTCTCTGATAGTACATCATTACAGTGACTCTTTTCTCTGATAGTACATCATCACAGTGACTCTTTTCTCTGATAGTACATTCATCACTGTGACTCTTTTCTCTGATAGTACATCATCACAGTGACTCTTTTCTCTGATAGTGCATCACCACAGTGACTCTTTTCTCTGATAGTACATCATCACAGTGACTCTTTTCTCTGATAGTACATCATCACAGTGACTCTTTTCTCTGATAGTACATCATCACTGTGACGTTTTTCTCTGATAGTACATCATCACAGTGACTCTTTTCTCTGATAGTACATCATCACAGTGACTCTTTTCTCTGATAGTACATCATCACAGTGACTCTTTTCTCTGATAGTACATCATCACAGTGACTCTTTTCTCTGATAGTACATCATCACAGTGACTCTTTTCTCTGATAGTACATCATCACAGTGACTCTTTTCTCTGATAGTACATCATCACAGTGACTCTTTTCTCTGATAGTACATCATCACAGTGACTCTTTTCTCTGATAGTACATCATCACAGTGACTCTTTTCTCTGATAGTACATCATCACAGTGACTCTTTTCTCTGATAGTACATCATCACTGTGACTCTTTTCTCTGATAGTACATCATCACAGTGACTCTTTTCCTCTGATAGTGCATCACTCACAGTGACTCTTTTCTCTGATAGTACATCATCACAGTGACTCTTTTCTCTGATAGTACATCATCACAGTGACTCTTTTCTCTGATAGTACATCATCACTGTGACGTTTTTCTCTGATAGTACATCATCACAGTGACTCTTTTCTCTGATAGTACATCATCACAGTGACTCTTTTCTCTGATAGTACATCATCACAGTGACTCTTTTCTCTGATAGTACATCATCACAGTGACTCTTTTCTCTGGTAGTACATCATCACAGTGACTCTTTTCTCTGATAGTACATCATCACAGTGACTCTTTTCTCTGATAGTACATCATCACAGTGACTCTTTTCTCTGATAGTACATCATCACAGTGACTCTTTTCTCTGATAGTACATCATCACAGTGACTCTTTTCTCTGATAGTACATCATCACAGTGACTCTTTTCTCTGATAGTACATCATCACAGTGACTCTTTTCTCTGATAGTACATCATCACTGTGACTCTTTTCTCTGATAGTACATCATCACAGTGACTCTTTTCTCTGATAGTGCATCACCACAGTGACTCTTTTCTCTGATAGTACATCATCACAGTGACTCTTTTCTCTGATAGTACATCATCACAGTGACTCTTTTCTCTGATAGTACATCATCACTGTGACGTTTTTCTCTGATAGTACATCATCACAGTGACTCTTTTCTCTGATAGTACATCATCACAGTGACTCTTTTCTCTGATAGTACATCATCACAGTGACTCTTTTCTCTGATAGTACATCATCACAGTGACTCTTTTCTCTGGTAGTACATCATCACAGTGACTCTTTTCTCTGATAGTACATCATCACAGTGACTCTTTTCTCTGATAGTACATCATCACAGTGACTCTTTTCTCTGATAGTACATCATCACAGTGACTCTTTTCTCTGATAGTACATCATCACAGTGACTCTTTTCTCTGATAGTACATCATCACAGTGACTCTTTTCTCTGATAGTACATCATCACAGTGACTCTTTTCTCTGATAGTACATCATCACAGTGACTCTTTTTTCTGATAGTACATCATCACAGTGACTCTTTTCTCTGATAGTACATCATCACAGTGACTCTTTTCTCTGATAGTACATCATCACAGTGACTCTTTTCTCTGATAGTACATCATCACAGTGACTCTATTCTCTGATAGTACATCATCGCAGTGACTCTTTTCTCTGATAGTACATCATCACAGTGACTCTTTTCTCTGTTAGTACATCATCACAGTGACTCTTTTCTCTGATAGTACATCATCACAGTGACTCTTTTTCTGATAGCACACCATCACAGTAACACTTTCCTCTAATAGTACATCATCACAGTGACTCTTTTCTCTGATAGTACATCATCACAGTGACTCTTTTCTCTGATAGTACACAAACAATGTACAATTCATAAGATTGCCAATGTATAAATAAAGAAAAAGATTGAGCAACAATATGAACTATTGCTTTGGAAAAATCGTGTGTTTTTAGATTGAAACCAGATGGCAAGAAGCAATGAGAAAAGCTGACAGTATCATTAGTTTTCTCTCATGATGAATAGAGATATTTCTTGTCTCCTGCATGTACGATGGAGTATTTTCTCCTCCAATTTATATTCCTCGTTATTATTGTGTCTCTGATGGTGACTGTTTCTTATTACGAAAAATACAGTAACTATAAGCCATTGATTGTTATCATCAATGACTTAGATATATTAGATGACTATTTAAAGGTAGTTCAACTAAATAATTTTGTAAATCTAAGGTCTAGAACGTCGTCTGTTGAATGTAAAATTACCGACGATAAATGTTTGAAATTATTCTACGACCATAGATTTGATTGTTATTTATTGCATTGGTGTTTAATTCATGATGTTTGTCTGATTTACCCGCCACATCACTATCTTTTTATTATCCATCTTTCTAATCACTTTTCAAAAAAATCACACAGAGGAGAACGTTCCAACAAGTTAAGTACATCAAGCTCATATTGGTTCATGGCCTGTTTACACCCACTTTCTGAGTACTGAGGGTGTCTGACTATTGCCCGTTCCTCTGAATGAATCTGTTCAGTTCAGGTAAATCGTAATCAGTGGGTAGAAGATCAAATGCTATTTCCTGAATCTGAAAGCTTGTCAGAAATCAATTTGTCAATAATACATCCCTTCATTTCCAATATGACAGCCAATCTCTCTCTCTCTCTCTTTGGGAAGGAATTTATAAATCAGCCCTGAGGGTCACGTGTATTTAATATCTGAAGTTGGGGGAGGGAATAGATAAACTAAATCTAAGGTCCAAGATGGGTTTTTCTCTAATTAGTTTCACTTCTGACTATTAATAATAACGGTAGTATATTTTTATAATAGTTTATTGTCACCATTGATAAACATACGTTCAATATATTTTTAACATGAAATATGAATTTCCAAAGCGATCAGGAATGTCTGCAATACTGCCTAAAAAATGGTCTAATCATGAACAAGATGAAAATTAATTGGAATAGTTTTTCACTCGAAATCACTAGTTATCCAAAGGGAGTTCTAACTGAATGACATGTTGCATAATCAACTATACTGAAATTGCAAAATCTGATTTCTAAAGCCAGGTGACGAATAGAAAGGGTCATTCACAAACAGTTTCACTTAATCATGTTTCACCTTCCAACTCATTCACCAATTTATTTTTTCTTACTTACGAAATCCTTCCTGGGGATACTTCGTCTTCAATCAGAATAAAGGATTCTGAAAATCTTTGAATCTGTAACTCTTTCATAAGGGTTACACTCGTGACTGGTAATTTTTTGAACAGTGAAATTTGTTTACGATATCTGTTTTATTTTCAATGATGTATTTCATGATTTTTTTTATTAAGAAGTGTTTTAATCTTTAATGAACAAATAAAATTATTTGGTATCTTAAGTCTATGATATCAAATGGAAGAGGATAAATAGAGAGTATGAAATTCTTCGTTATGAAGCACTCGAGTTATGAAGTGCACCTGAGCTAGGAAGTATTTTCTATGTTTAAAACTTTAAATTATAGAAAACGATATACCTCAGAAATTTGGTCTAGTTATCCCTCAAAAAACATAGTTTTCTCCAAGATTCCAATCATAGAAAACTATCAGTGGCCCTGAGTTATGAAGTGGCCCTGAGTTATGAAGTGGCCCTGAGTTATGAAGTGGCCCTGAGTTATGAAGTGGCTCTGAGTTATGAAGTAACCAATACTTCATAACTCAGGAGTTTCACTGTATTAGGAGTAAATCATTATAATATTCCTTAGTTAATTAAAAGCAATTTAACATCCTTTCATTTATAAATTAATCAACAATCGTCAGCAAGATGATTATATGATTAAATGAATGAAAAGTTAGAAAAAAATTATATTTTCAAAATGTTTTAGTTGCTAAAGATTAGCATTATAGAATATTTCCACTAAATAAATTTAATTTTCACTCAAAAAATTATTCAAGCTAAATTAAACTATAAACACTTCACTAATTAAAAAAATACCATCAATAAGTTATACTCAGAAGGTAGATGTTAAATAATTTAATATAACCAAACTGTCTGCTTCTGGAAACTTAGTAAAAACTAACGTATAACTTTGACATCACAGTCGAGTCAGTGTCTAATTAGCTGGAAAGATGTCTAAGCTATTTATAACTTATCACGCGTCAATTGGAAGCTAATTTAGAATTATTTCACAAAGTTAATGTAAATTAGTATATATTAAAATGTGAATGGCGTTATTATTCATTTAACAAATTTAACAAACTTGCCAATCGTTTACTGATGTAACAATTTCAGCACCTTTATTCATATTTTTCTACATCATAAAAAAATTCATTAACTGAATAATATGAAATTAAGATTTTACTATTTATATATCATGATTTATATTAAGCTTTATCATATTTTATTTTTCATATTAATATTTTCAAGTTAGTTTATTTGATATGATAATAATGTTAACGCAATATCATATACATTTTGGGAAGAAGTTCACTTAAGCTTCGACTGATATCATCGAAGCCATTTTCCCCCTTCTGTTATTTTAATAAATATTAAAAATGTGCTATCATGGATAATTGAAATGAATAAATATAATAAATTTGGAATTTAATGAAAATACTTGCATTGATTTATTTAATAAGATAATATACATTAAAATACAACATTATTTAGATGACTAGTTTTATTTCTAATATGATTACAATTTTTCTATTTTTTACAAATGAAATAAAAGTAAAAATGTTTAAACAATTTTTTTGCCAGAAAACACAAGAGGAATATGCGATAAGACTGATAAATTATTACTAAGTAAAAATTAACTATGAAACCTACCATATTTTTTTACTTAATTGTTATTATTTAATATATCAACGAAAGGGTAAGTATATCTTTAACGAATTCAGTCGAAGCTTAAGTCCACCTTTACCAAAATGTAACAAATAACAGAAATAACAAGCCTGGATAGAATAAACACGCTAGCCCGGTAGCTTCTCCCATAGCGCTTCTGAATATAACAAATAGTATTGTTATTTTTCTCCCGATTGAGCGTGGCCAATGCATAGATAAGAGACACTTGCATTCACTCCATGATATTGCAGGTTAGATGCCTTGTTGCCTTGCAGAGGTTGATGGCAACAGAATAAACATTTCACTTGATTGGCAGAAGGAGAGGTTACATGTACGTCTCTGGGGGAGACTGTATACTGTTGTCACTGACTTTGAATGGTGTGGAGATGTGAACTAGAGACTTGGCTTCTGTTATTCACATTTACTGAAGAGGAAATAATGTTAAGGACCTGTTGAATTGTGTACTTGGTCACATATGTGGAAGTACTCGACCCTAATTACTCTCTAGCCTCATTCCTCCGTGGAATAAAACTGTATTTAGAATAACCATTTGAAATAGTGTTATATCAGGTAAAGGATCTATCTGCCACTTAGACCCTTTATTCGCGTTTACTTATGTTAAATTTTTCCGTGAGTAAAGGATCTATCGGAAGATACACCCTTTACTAACAAGTGTTTTATGTATCCTTTTCCCTGTATGTCTTCGCATAATTCATAGGCAACTTTTTTTCCGTTCTGCTAAAAATGGATAATATTTATTCTATGACGTCACAAATAACATAACTGGTTCATTAGAAAATTGAAACAAACCATAATCTCAACTAAACATTCGGTTCATGATATGGAATTATATTCATTGATTTACATTACAAAATATGGAGGCTAATGAGCAATTAACCTAATACACATTATTATAATTAAATAATTCTTAAATAAATAAAAGATTTATCAAAACATAATTTTAGATTATAGTTAGAACTATTGTTCATTTTCTTTCCTGTGACAAGATATTACACAATTATTACAGTTTCATCTTAATATTTAGATCGAAAATTTTTTTTCAATCAATACCAACTTATGATAAATTATCATGCTAACTTCTTCAATTAAATAATGGCAGTATAATAAGCAGCAACACACTCAATTAAATAATGGCAGTATAATAAGCAGCAACACACTCAATTAAATAATGGCAGTATAATAAGCAGCAACACACTCAATTAAATAATGGCAGTATAATAAGCAGCAGCACACTCCCAAGCTACCAGAAAAGTATCACCTAGAATATTTGCACAGCATGAATAATTGAAACTTTCTTTTTATTTATGGTCTCACACAAGCCAGTCCCATATTACTTAATAGAGCATGAATGCAAAACGAATAAAAAAGAAAGCCATCTGATGATGAAAATAGCCAGTCCTGTGGGAGGCAGCTTTTCCATTTATATCCTCTAATTTATTCATGGTGATGCTATGTAAATACTTGCCGTATTATGCATTTAATTTAAAATTCCCAGATGAAATGGTAGCGGAAGATAGGATTAAGATTTAGCTACATTAAGTGATATATTTAGACGTTCTGTGAATGTTGAAGCCATACAAATTCTATCGTACAGTAATATAATGAATATAAGTCAGAATATTGTCATATAGCAGATAGAGTTATAAATAGTACTAATAATTATAGTTTGGTTTTAGACTTTAGAGATTGAAGACGATATTCTTATATCCTTATGTTATTTTTGTAACTTAAAAAAAGTTCTGTACATTAAAATATGCATAAAATTTCTATCAAAAACCTATAATTTTTCTATCAGAAACTTAATTTTTTCAACAAATAACACTTTGACAGCTACAGTGACAACCCAAATGAAAAGATAAGATGATATAAATAATGAAGATTAAATGAGTTTCTCCCATAACCCATAGCCACTTCTCTTCCCTCTTAATCTTCTACAGATCCCATAGCCACTTCTCTTCCCCCTTAATCTTCTACAGTTCCCATAGCCACTTCTCTTCCCTCTTAATCTTCTACAGATCCCATAGCCACTTCTCTTCCCCCTTAATCTTCTACAGTTCCCCGTAGTCACTTATCTTTCCCCTTAATCTTCTACAGTTCCCATAGCCACTTCTCTTCCCTCCTATTCTTCTACAGTTCCCATAGCCACTTCCCTTCCTCTTAATCTTCTACAGTTCCCATAGCCACTTCTCTTCCCTCCTATTCTTCTACAGTTCCCATAGCCACTTCTCTTCCATTCCAATCTTCTACAGTTCCCATAGCCACTTCTCTTCACTCTTAGTCTTCTACAGTTTTTATAGCCACTTCTCTTCCTTCTTAATCTTCTACAGTTCCCATAGCCACTTCTCTTCCCTCTTGATCTTCATACAGATCCCATAGCCACTTCTCTTCCCCCTTAATCTTCTACAGTTCCCCGTAGTCACTTATCTTTCCTCTTAATCTTCTACAGTTCCCATAGCCACTTCTCTTCCCTCTTAATCTTCTACAGTTCCCATAGCCACTTCCCTTCCTCTTAATCTTCTACAGTTCCCATAGCCACTTCTCTTCCTTCATAATCTTCTACAGTTCCCATAGCCATTTCTCTTCCCTCTTAATCTTCTACAGTTCCCATAGCCACTTCTCTTCCCTCTTAATCTTCTACAGATCCCATAGCCACTTCTCATGAGTATGTAACACCTCTTCAAAGCCTCCCACTCAGTTCTCAGAAGCCAAACTGTCACCAAGAAGCTCCTAGAATTTGCGTATTCATTTCTCCCCGTACTGGTTATCTCTTGACTTTTCTCTGCAAGTCATTACAGTTCTAATTTGGCGGACGAAAGGAAATTGTTTTCGGTTAAAGAAGAACCTCCCTTCTCGTGGTATAGAACACCCTTCGCACCTTCTTAACATTTCCTCTGGTACTCGCGGATAGGGGTCTTGAATATTTGAAAGTAGTTTCTTGATTTGAGTTGTAGATATATTTCAATATAGTTAGTATATTACTCATTATACAGGGTGCCACACAAAATAGAGCACACATTTTCACCGCCGCATATAACCTTGACCATTCAATAATTTAATTTGAGTTGTAAATGTCCTTGACCTTTTCCTTTGACCATTTCACTCTCAAAATATAATCAAATAGTTCTTGGATCGTCCCACCAAATATAAAGCAGTTTGGTTAAATTCTATTTGAGTAAAAAATCACCTCAACCTTTGACCCAATCTCTCCCAAAATCTAACCAAATGCTTATTGGTTATTGTCTAATCGTCCCACCAAATTTCAGGCAATTAGGTTGAATAATTTTTGATTTATAATTGATCTTGATCTTGACCTTTGACCAGAGGCTCTCAAAGTTTCACCAGATGGTTTCTGGAGATTGCCTAATCGTTCCACAGAATTTCATACAATTTGGTTGAATACTTTTTCAGTTATGCGAATAAAAAGATAATAAATAAATAAATTAATTAATTAATAAATAAATGCCAACTAAAATATAACCTTCTGCATTCTTCAAAGGTAAACACACCAAATAACTGAAATACTTTTAATATACTAAAGTGTAAACTGACTTAAGCTAGTAAATATAATCGGCAGATTTTCTGTTATTGTACATAACAGTAAATTTTAATCCTTATTCTATCGGAAACATCCTTCGGGACGCCTGACGATAAATATACCTATGAGAGAAATAAAAAAAATATAATAATAATTAGGAAAGTATTTTTCTATTACAAAGATGATCTTTTTATTATTAATTAAATCACGGATAGAAAGCTGACGATCGGTGATTATAATTTATCGTTTGGGATAATACAGAGTAAGGATATATATCCTTTTTTGATAGAGTATTCCGAGACGCGGAGAATTACCCGCAAAGAGCTCTATACGTTCAGCGGAAGAAAAATACCACTGCTTCTAGAGGAATAATTTACATTCCTTTTGGAGTTAAATATGAATAATGCTATACATTTTTTATATGAATAATGCTATAACCAATTCTCTCCCCAACTTCAGGTACTTTTAACCAATTCATTCCCCAACTTCAGATACTTTTAACCAATTCACTCCCCAACTTCAGATACTTTTAACCAATTCACTCCCCAACTTCAGATACTTTTAACCAATTCACTCCCCAACTTCAGATACTTTTAACCAATTCACTCCCCAACTTCAGATACTTTTAACCAATTCACTCCCCAACTTCAGTTACTTTTAACCAATTCAATCCCCAACTTCAGATACTTTTAACCAATTCTTTCCCCAACTTCAGATACTTTTAACCAATTCACTCCCCAACTTCAGATACTTTTAACCAATTCTTTCCCCAACTTCAGATACTTTTAACCAATTCACTCCCCAACTTCAGATACTTTTAACCAATTCACTCCCCAACTTCAGATACTTTTAACCAATTCACTCCCCAACTTCAGATACTTTTAACTAATTCACTCCCCAACTTCAGGTACTTTTAACCAATTCATTCCCCAACTTCAGATACTTTTAACCAATTCACTCCCCAACTTCAGATACTTTTAACCAATTCACTCCCCAACTTCAGATACTTTTAACCAATTCACTCCCCAACTTCAGATACTTTTAACCAATTCACTCCCCAACTTCAGATACTTTTAACCAATTCACTCCCCAACTTCAGATACTTTTAACCAATTCACTCCTCAACTTCAGATACTTTTAACCAATTCACTCCCCAACTTCAGATACTTTTAACCAATTCACTCCCCAACTTCAGTTACTTTTAACCAATTCAATCCCCAACTTCAGATACTTTTAACCAATTCTTTCCCCAACTTCAGATACTTTTAACCAATTCACTCCCCAACTTCAGATACTTTTAACCAATTCTTTCCCCAACTTCAGATACTTTTAACCAATTCACTCCCCAACTTCAGATACTTTTAACCAATTCACTCCCCAACTTCAGTTACTTTTAACCAATTCAATCCCCAACTTCAGATACTTTTAACCAATTCTTTCCCCAACTTCAGATACTTTTAACCAATTCACTCCCCAACTTCAGATACTTTTAACCAATTCTTTCCCCAACTTCAGATACTTTTAACCAATTCACTCCCCAACTTCAGATACTTTTAACCAATTCAATCCCCAACTTCAGATACTTTTAACCAATTCACTCCCCAACTTCAGATACTTTTAACTAATTCACTCCCCAACTTCAGATACTTTTAACCAATTCACTCCCCAACTTCAGATACTTTTAACCAATTCAATCCCCAACTTCAGATACTTTTAACCAATTCACTCCCCAACTTCAGTTACTTTTAACCAATTCAATCCCCAACTTCAGATACTTTTAACCAATTCTTTCCCCAACTTCAGATACTTTTAACCAATTCACTCCCCAACTTCAGATACTTTTAACCAATTCTTTCCCCAACTTCAGATACTTTTAACCAATTCACTCCCCAACTTCAGATACTTTTAACCAATTCAATCCCCAACTTCAGATACTTTTAACCAATTCACTCCCCAACTTCAGATACTTTTAACTAATTCACTCCCCAACTTCAGATACTTTTAACCAATTCACTCCCCAACTTCAGATACTTTTAACCAATTCAATCCCCAACTTCAGATACTTTTAACCAATTCACTCCCCAACTTCAGATACTTTTAACCAATTCTTTCCCCAACTTCAGATACTTTTAACCAATTCACTCCCCAACTTCAGATACTTTTAACCAATTCACTCCCCAACTTCAGATACTTTTAACTAATTCACTCCCCAACTTCAGATACTTTTAACCAATTCACTCCCCAACTTCAGATACTTTTAACTAATTCACTCCCCAACTTCAGAAACTTTTAACCAATTCACTCCCCAACTTCACATACTTTTAACCAATTCTCTCCCCAACTTCAGATACTTTTAACCAATTCTCTCAGTTTATTCTGTCAGTTAATCACTTTATATCATTGGATGGTGTGTTCAATTTTTCTAATTGTAGCATAATTGAAAACCTGCAAGAAACTTTTCTGATATGAAAAGGAAAACATTTTAACATTTCATTTACTGAGAGAACATATGGACAACAATAACTATTTTTTATCTAAATATTTGTAAGTTATTTTATAAATATCATAAAATTATACAAAAATCGATTCGTCTCATATATTTATCATAATTTTCATCAACTTATCCGAAAATGTGGTTCTAGGTAAATTGCTCGAAAACAATTGCTCGAAAGACAATTGCTCGAAAACAATTGCTCGAAAAACAATTGCTCGAATGAACGATTGCTCGAAAGAACAATTGCTCGAAAGACAATTGCTCGAAAAACAATTGCTCGAACGAACAATTGCTCGAATGAACAATTGCTCGAATTATCAAATTGCTCGAATGAACAAAATTGCACAGTTTTCGATTTTATTAAAGTCAGTTATTCATGAAGTGGAGCTGCACCTAACAATCCTTGTTTCTTTTTAGTAATTGATCATTAATCATTCTATAAATGATTTTAATTATTACTCATTCTGCATAATCTTTTTTAGACCGTTTGTGTCATCTCGTATGTAACATGTGAATTGGAATAATGTGGTGAATCACTACTATTAATGTTTTTTTTTATCATTAAACCCGAAAAAAAATTTAGATTTATTTGAACTCTGCCATAACTTTGAGTTATTTCACCTATTGAGGTGCCACATACAGATAGGCTAGTAATAAATAAGTATTCGGGTTTTATGATAAAAAAAACATGAATAGTAGTGATTCACCACATGATTCCAATTAACATGTTACATACGAGATGACACAAACGGTCTAAAAAAAGGTTATGCAGAATGAGTAATAATTAAAATCATTTATATAATGATTAATGATCAATTGCTAAAAAGAAACAAGGATTGTTAGGTGCAGCTCCACTTCATGAATAACTAACTTTTATAAAATCGAAAACTGTGCAATTTTATAATTCGAGCAATTTTGTTCATTCGAGCAATTTGATAATTCGAGCAATTGTTCATTCGAGCAATTGTTCGTTCGAGCAATTGTTTTTCGAGCAATTGTCTTTCGAGCAATTGTTCTTTCGAGCAATTGTTCATTCGAGCAATTGTTTTTCGAGCAATTGTCTTTCGAGCAATTGTTTTCGAGCAATTTACCGGCTACCCGAAAATGTATATAAGAATAAATTTTATAATTTCCTAAATGTTTAAAACAGATCCTCATACAACATCAATATTATTTTATCCAATTGGGAATCAACCATTTATAAAGAATATTGCAACTAGTTATCATTTTCATATATATAAAAGTTAAATATTAAATTATATAATATCAACTTATCCATGTGGGGATAAACAATCTATTTATTTCCACATGGTATTCAAATAATCACCCATAGTTATTATATATTACATAACCAAAAAATAGGTAAAATTACCTATTACGTAAGTAGATAAAAAGAGTTAATATTACAAATTACGTAACTAACTATTTCCATCCATCGTTTTTCACCATTTCTGGAAAAAATTATTTCAAAAAATTATTTTTTTATGTTTGGATCTCCTGTATTTATAATTTTTTTAAATATATTTGTTATAAGAAATGAATGGTGAATAGTTTCATTTTGTGCATGCAATATCTATAGACAATTAAAAAACTAATCCTATTTCAATTTTTCGATTCTAAAATTCACATTTTCAAGATTTCATTAAATAAATAAAACATCGTACAAAGATCAGAAAATGAATCCTGTAGAGAATCGTAACATTCAGTTTCGAATAATCTAAGTATTTATGTTTATTTTAGCCCTCTTCTCTATTTTGAAATACTGATGACTTCTATTTATATTCAAGACATGTATATACTATAGTTTAAGTAACTCGATGCTATAACTATCCCCGTCTCCGTTTGTTTCATCTCCAAAGATTCATTTTCTGTACCTGAATTGATTGGAGTCGCGTCTGGCGAATGGATTTTATTCCTACATTTTGTCTCATTAGTCAACCTGTAGTGAATGAACAATGAGAGGGTTATCTTCTTATCTATTCAGGGACTGATAGCTTATCTATCTTGTTATCTATTCAGGGACTGATAGCTTATCTATCTTGTTATCTATTCAGGGACTGATAGCTTATCTATCCTTTATCTATTCAGGGACTGATAGCTTATCTATCCTTTATCTATTCAGGGACTGATAGCTTATCTATCCTTTATCTAATCAGGGACAGATAGCTTATCTATCCTTTATCTATTCTGGGACTGATAGCTTATCTATCCTTTATCTATTCAGGGACAGATAGCTTATCTATCCTTTATCTATTCAGGGACAGATAGCTTATCCATCCTTTATCTATTCAGGGACAGATAGCTTATCTATCCTTTATCTATTCAGGGACAGATAGCTTATCTATCCTTTATCTATTCAGGGACAGATAGCTTATCCATCCTTTATCTATTCAGGGACAGATAGCTTATCTATCCTTTATCTATTCAGGGACAGATAGCTCATCTATCCTATATCTATTCTGTAATAGATAGCTTATCTATCCTTTATCTATTCTCCAATAAATAGATAGCTATCTATTCTGCGGTACACATTATACTGCCAAAGCGGAAAACTGCCAGTTACTTATTTGCAACTTATGTATTTTTTACTTTTCTGAAATATTATATGGTTATAAACACATTCTGAGAACATTTTAATTCATAAAAAACAGCATTAGTCCTCAGTCAAGGGATTAGGGGGACATTCTTTTTAACAGTTATAACTAAAGTATATAGATATTGGATTATTTAATATTCAATGGGAAATAGTATTTCAACAAAGCTACTTTATTAAACACACAGTAAACCAAACTTCAGTACAACACAAAGAAATTATAATTACCATTTTTTACAGGATTTTATATATTTATAAGATTTATAATTTATATTTTTTTGTAATATTTATTATAAATTAAGTGAATCACTTATATCTATGTTTAATATTTATAACAATTACAATTTTATTCTCCATATCATAAACACTTTCATTTTTACAAATTTCATTTTTATGCAAAAGTATTATTAATTGATATGCAATCCAATTCGATAGAGTGAAATTGTCACAGAATTAGGTAGGTAATATCAGTTTGATAATCATAGATGTTGTGTTGAAAATTCTAAATATTTCACAAACATCGATCAAATTTGTTTTATAATGAGCTTGAAGGCTTGTTCAATTCTCAAATTATAAACAAAAAAGAAATAATTAGACACTAAACTCGTTATGAACTGATAATGTAGAAATGCGTTGTATAAACAAAGAAATTACACCCTGTTCCTAATACAATTATTTCTTTGTTACATATCTAAGTATTTTCTAAGAAAGGTTATATTTTTTAATTAATGTCTTATATTTGATTTTTAATTGTAATATTTATATAATAATTTATTTTATATATCTTTTAATCAATTTGTCTTCATTTAACAATGTTTTTGTTTTGTATACTAAGTAAAAATGAAGGTTTCCTTAACTCCTTTTAACTAGGAGCGAACGTCGTTTTTTTATAAATTAAAATGTTATTGTTGACTAAAGTCATTAAATTTAGTAAGTGACTGGCAGTTTTCCGCCTGGCAGTTTTCCGGACACCCTATTCTGCAATAGATAGCTTATCCATCTTTTATCTATTCTGAGATAGTATATATCAATGAAAGGACTCAACAAAGGCACGTGATACAGTAGCACTCCTCTACATATAATGAACTTCAAATAGTTCACTATAGAGAGTTGGCTCTACTATAGAAAATTCAACAGATGAATTGAAAATTGGCTTTTTTCATGGCAGACTGTACAAAATATATTTTTTCAAAATAAATTCGTTTTACAGGGTATTTTAGCTTTCTGGACTCAAAAAATCAGGATGGTTCACTTTACATGACTTCATTATAAACTGCGTCGATCGCTTTATTGCAGATCACTATTTTGTGAATAATTTTAATAATATTGATCGTACAGTAGTGAAACTTTGGTCACTCTAAGATGGCTTCTATGTTAGTATCTTTCTGAAATATTTTTTTGAATCCATGAGAAAATTAGAAAGTTATGAACGTTTATGTATTTGAAGGCATTTTAACTGTCCATCGCTTTATTGCAACTCTGTGAAAAGGCCAAAAAATGGGCGATTAACTTTTACCGAGAGGGTGAAATTTATAGGAGGTCCTGCAGAAGAGAGGACTCTTCTATATTTAGCTTTACAACTTGGAAGGGTTAAGAGAACAATAGTTTATTTTGTGGAAGATCCCGACACAAACCCAAAGAGAGATGAAGGTACGAGAAAAAGAATTTCCCCTCGAAATATGCGAAAAATACGCAGGCAGGTCATAAGGCAGCTAATTGACACTAGTGCCTCCATTTTTGATAAGGCTGTCATTGGTCTTACGTCAAAACAGTCCTGATGTAATAATTTGTAACACTTCAAGCATAAGATTGTGCGAAGTAATGCAAGAATATCATCTTTTGCCAACGAGTTAATTTCAAACTATTAGGCCAAGGGAACAAGTACTCAACAAAGAGGCAATGTAGGATTGGATTGTTAGGATTACACCCTCTGGTACTCGGAAAGGACCAATTAACGTTTCACCAATATACTCGCTTGAAACCTAAAGCCACAGCCTCCTTGTTGACGACGAAATTAGTGTGGATAAACAGCTCCAGTAGGATCCAAACTTTAACCCATCCATCCAGACAATCAAGGGTGGCTCTTTCCTCATCTGTTGAAAGAACAAGTAGGAAGTTTGTTTTCATGTAAATGTGTGTACAACTAATGCCATTTTCCTTTTGGGTCTTGTCAATAGAAGGCCTGGAAATGGGCTCCACGTTCCTTGTCGTCTCATTTAAGACACTGTTTAGACGAATAACCTATGACAGCCTTGTCGAAAATTGAGACACCAGTGCTATTTGGCTGCCTTATAACATGAAGGGGTAGTTTTCGCATATTCCGAGGGGAAAAAGCTTCTCCTCGTGCCCTCATCTCTCCTTGGGTTGGTGTCGGTATCTTCCACAATAGAAACTATGTTTCTCTTATCCCTCCCAAATTCATTAGCTTAATATAGAAGAGTCATCCCTTCTGCAGGGCCGTTACAATTTTTACCCTCTCGGTAGAAGTTAATCGCCCATTTTATGGCCTTTTCACAGAGCTGCAATAAAGCGATGGACAGTTAAAATGCCTTCAAAATACAAAAAACGCTTTTAACTTTCCGATTTTCTCATAGATTCAAAAAATATTTCAGCAAGATACTAACATAGAATCCATCTTCCAGTGACCAAAGTTTCACTACTCTACGATCAATATTATTAAAATTATTCACAAAATAGTGATCTGCAATGTGCACAGTATAGTGCTACACAGAGTTGAATATGACAGGTGTAAATTAACTCTTCACATCCCCAGAGTTTTTCATTGCACTGAAAGATTTCATTCACAGAGATATTTTAAAATAGTGTAAAGATTATAGAATAGCTTCCAAACTATGACAAAATCTTTCATCTAAAAAGCCATTAATACCAGAGTTCGAATAATATTCCGCTATGAATGAACTCTTACGGTGAAGAACATTCGCACAATATCTACAGTAGCGTACAGAATTATCGGATAAAATTTTAAAGCTTTATCTTTAGATTTATGAGCTTTTAAAAGCTGAATTTTTACCAACTGATAGTCGTTATCATATAAAATAACTACTAATATTTGAATCAGATTTACATGTTATGAAAAAAGGTTATACATAATAATGACTGATCATTGACACATTTTTGAGTCTCCGAAACTATGGGATACATGTGTTTCTTCAATGAAAAAAGCATACAACAATGAAAATACATATGTTCATATAGTTAATAAGTTATTATAATTTTATTTATTTAATAACCAATAACCAATGTTTAATTATTTAAAGGAAGTTTGCTTCTTCTGGCAGGAAGCCTTTAAAAAAAAAAAATGTTCTCAATGATAGCTGCACATCTGCGACGAATGTATTTTTATTAATCCTCGAGAGCAGGTTTGTACCATTTTTACTGAAGTTTCATCGACAAATCATCCGAGTTAGTGAAATGTTTTGCCAAAACATCCACTCTTAATATATTTAAAAATAATTATATTGATTAGTCAAGATTTTGCAATGGCCAATCCATAATAATATTTCAATATTTTCCACACTAAGGTTACTCGTGGTCGTCTTAGCAAATGCAATTTAATTTCAACTTTTTTTTTCAAAAAGCCTGTGTATAATGTGTGTATTACCCGCACACATTGCGTATGTGCAAAATTATTAGCAACAATTTCAAAAGGAGACCATATGAATTAATATACTAAGATGTAATTTAACAATATATTGTTATTTTCCAACCAATTCATTGAAATTAACCAATTGGAATATATATTCTGTGATATAAATCAATGGATTATATTTCTGGACATTCTATAGCAAGACGTATAAACACATTTCAAAGATAATATATATATGTGAATGAAAATGTAGTAAAATCGGATATAGATCGTATTCAAACAGATATATTTTTAATTTGTAGGTATATAGTAATATGATGAATTGTTTTGTAGAAATATGTTGAAATATGAGCTACCTACCTGCAGTGTAGAGAAGGAATATTATACTTAATTTAAATGCATGTATAATATATGGTGAGGTAATTCCTGTAGTTCACGTCTCTATTTCATTTAGGGACGTGAACTACATAAATAATACGAAGAAGGATTATTTTAAATAAAATTTCGGCCATTTTAAAAATTATTATCAATTATTAAATGGTTTTCTTTATAATATAATTATAGATTTATACAGAAGAATATATTTTGTAACTCAGTTTGTATTATTTGTTAATATATAAATCAAGTGATTCTATTTCGCATTCCTATACTTCGAAGATTAAAGGTACTTTTTTGCATGCAGCGATTGTTGCGATCTTCACTAAGCGATCGCCATAAGGCGATTATCGCGGACCAATAGTACAATGCTATTCCTATGGAGCTGTTTTGCAACGAGCGATTATCGCTGAACAGTTTTCCTATTGCTGGGACATCATCGTGGAATGATAACCGCTGCGATCGCAGCATGCAAAACGTACCTTAAGAGAGGTTTTATGCATGATTAAAATAGTTTGGTGTTGCTTGACAACACAGTCGGAAAATTAATAATCGATAAATGATGTCGATTGCTGTAAATATTGATCGAAATTTAACGAAAAATATCGTAATTTTAAACACTAACGAAGAATTTTTTTCTTAATAACGACTGAAGTGTTTTAAATTAAATTTTTATAGAAAATTAAGAAAAAAAAATATATATATATAAAAATTGAATTTTTATAGTCGCAAATAAATGACCTTTTCATCAAATAAACTAACTTTTAATGAAATTTAATGAAAAAACTTTATTTTTCCTGGTGGGATAATGTCCAATGGTTGTGTTACATTAGATGTTTCTAGCTAATAATTCTTCATTAGTATTTCACACACGATTCTCTCTTATCAACGAAGTAACGAAGAGAAATAGTCACAATATGAAGATTGATGAGGTAATACCAACAGACAGAGTTAGAGAGTGGAATGAAATCCCACAATGGGGGAGTTTAATCCATTTAGCCATTTATTATTGAATGCATGTTGTTTGAATATTTGATTCACTGGTTGATAAATTCAAAACATATCTATCCTAATAATTCCCCTCGTGTGTTTATTTATTTGGTATCCGCTTTACACTACGGGTATTAAACATGAAGAATGTAACTATGATACGCACGGGAATATATTGACTTGGTATTTAAATTACCCTGTTTTTATTCACTGTTTAAATGCATTTTATCTATTAAATAAATTAGACTATGCAGCTAATTTCATTTTAATTGAATTCATTACAAGTAACCTAATAACGGGTAATAAATTGGTATTGATGATGAACCGATATTTTTAACGGGGAACTATACTAGTCTAGATAATAATATCTGCAAGATTTCAGAAGAAATTATTTAGAAAACAATGAACTAATCCATATGTTCATGTAAGAAATCAATCGAACAAATATAAAAAAAGATCGTAGCAAGGTTATATATTATTTAAATTGGTTTACAAAAATGATACAAAATCATTACATACAAAATATTGTTTTCATAGTAGAGTGATAATACCACTAAGAGATAAACAGTGGATGATATATTAGCTATATAATATAAAGTGATATAAATATTAAATTATAGCAGTTTATAATGATGTTAAAAAAAGATATGAAAAAGATTGACCATTTGTTTAGGATACAGAAAATAATTCATATTTTACAACCTAATTTGAAGGCTTCCTCACACATGTCAGAGATCCGTCCGGGACGTCTCTGGTCCGTCTCCGTCACTCTCTTACAAGAGATTCAGTGTCAGTGAAAAAAATATATCGTTGCTTTAATTTTAACGAACACGTTCACACGTACAGTACCGGCTCCCCTCAGTGATAAAAAATCACTGAACGGTGACGTCACGCACGGATCCCTGTCATATGTGAAGTAGCCTTTAAGCGTACCGTCGAAAAAAAAAATCGTTATTTTTTCATCTTGCATAAAATGACACCTCTTATTTTCTCAGATAACGTGTTGAAATATTAGTGTTGCATTTTTAGAATTCAATCCATAATTCTCTCTGGGTTTTACTGATAGACACAAGCGAAAAGTTGTAATTTGTATGGAAAATAATTTTCTATAAAATTATATGGAGTTTTGTTCCATTATTTTGCCCACTTCCAAAACTTTTCATTTTTCCAAAATTTTCTCTCAATTTTCATTTTTCCATAAAAAATTGGTATACATTTTTTGTACTAAAAAAATTCGACAAAAACGAAATAACGATTTATAAAAAATCTATTTGGGGTTTTTGATTGGTTTTTGTGTTCGGTAAGAAATTTCAAAAGATGCATTATACCTCAAGTTTGCTTAGAAACTTTGGGTACATCCATAAAAAATCTCTCATATTCACAACTTCTATAAAAAAAACTTTTTTAGATGATACGGTCCACTTAGTAAATTTTTATAGTATGAAACTTTCAAATCAAAAATGTAGTTGAGTATTTATCTTCAGACAATAAATGGTAGTAGAAGCTGCAATAAAAGAATTTTTTTTTCTGCATTGATAAATTTAACACTGACATAAAAATATAGTTATGTTGTACTGTTCAATCAATACTATGTTTTGTGAATATTATTCACCCTCCAAAGTAATCAGATCGACATGAATTAAATGCATTAATTAAACATTTCAAATAAAAATAACAAATGAAAGATCTCTGCAGTATATAATCTTCTATATATAGTATATACACATCAGAGTAAGAATAGAAAATAGTATTTTATTTAGAAAATAAAAATTAAGAGCTAGAGGAATATAAATTGAAATTAAAAATGTATTCAAAGAAATAACGAATTTCATAGATAAAATAATAAATTTCATCAACAGCAATCGAGCCTCGATCTGAATTCCATCACAATGAGTAATTTACATTTATATTACATTTAAATTATATATGCAATTCTTTCAAACTATAGTGAGAGTTATGTTCTTTTCACAAAATAAATGGATCAAATGATGTCAAAACAACCACCATCAGTATTTTATCATTAAATATATTATTTTTATAAATAAAGTAAAAACATACTAAATAATTGTATCTAAGCAAAATATTCAAATAATAATCTATCTCACAGTCACCTCTAACATTTAAATGTTTCACAGACACTAATATCTGACGCTCTACCCCCAGCTAATAGCATCTCAATTGTGTCCGCATTTCAGGCTTCAGTCATCGCCTAAGTAGAGCAATTGTAGTGCAGTAGTGGGATGAAGAAGGGATCTCCATTTGAGTCGGCAAATTCAGGGAATGTTGATTCACATCATAAGGTAATGATTCAGAGATTGTTTATGACTCAGGGATTGTGTATGACTCAGGGATTGTTGATGATTCAAGGATTGTTTATGATTCAGGGATTGTGTAGGACTCAGGGATTGTTGATTCAGTATTAATACAGAGTAGGAGAATATATTATCGCATATCGTCTATTATTGTCTATTTATATGGTATATATAATGATGGTATTTTATTGATTTTTTTTTTATAATTTCATACAATATCGTTCGGATTTTATATATGATATGTCCGACGAAAGATGATAGACTATAAGTGATCAAAACGAATATGAAATTATTCTAATCTATAATGAACACCGATCAATAGCTGGCAATCAACTATCATTAATTCCGACAAGTAGTTTCAAGTGGTTATAATGCAAAAGGTGGTACAATTTATAACACTGATGGAAAAAAAATAAATTAAACTATTCAGCTTTTATTATGTATTATATGCACATTTCAATTCATCAACGTTAAATAGTTATTATAACTCCTTCACCACGACTGACACGCTACCATTTTCAGTAGCGTTAACATTTGTCTTAGATTCAAAGATGTGCCACATTCGAGTAAAGCACTCCATCAACATTGTGAGAATGACTGAATAAACAGCGGCATGAATTTGACTGCTGCAGTCAAGAGAGAGGTGATGAAGTGCTCACCGGAGAAACAGAATGTCATAATAATGTGAAGGGTCTGCTCAGCATATAGAGTGAAGGATCTATCTAGAACTTAGACAGATAGAAACACCGCGTTTCAAGGGGCGTAAACTGGGCGGTGAAAACGTGGCGTTTAATATGCTAGTGTGATGGATTTAATGCTCTATACTCACAGTTAATTCATATATTGTTTGATAGATCCTTTACTCACAAATGTTGGACAGTTCTTTTACAGTAAATAACTAACAATTGAGTTACAAAAGACTGCATAAAAGCAGAATAAAGTCACCAAAATCTTTAGCGTCAAAATAATAACGTTAATTATGTCAATATTGAACATATTACATAATTCATAAAATTAAATTTGCTACCCATAATTTTAAATATAATCCATGATTTTCCTGTAAAATAATCTTCATACAACAGCTTAGTGACGAATAAACCAACTATTATGGATTTACACACAGAGAAAGGATTAGTTGAATCAAATCATATTTGATTTGTTTTGACTCATATGAATGAGTTATTTTTGCGCCTACCTACGTGGTGAGTTGCAGGTACTACTTAAAAGTAGTTAAATTGACGTGGGTTAAAACAAAACAGTCATTTTGACTCACTCCTAGACTTAAAAAAAGTTGCGCCAACTCGCATAGTAAGTTAATTTATACACCAGATACATTGGATTAACTGTCGTTGTGAGTTCCTACAATTCACTCTGTCATAGTTGTTTCAACATACTTTTAAATTCTCAAAAAAGTAACTATTAACTCTCTTAGTAAGTTGATTCAATCTATAAAATGAATTGAATTAACTAATGTTTGATGACACACCACATCATAGTTGTTTTAACACACGTGAAAACATGAATAAAGTCCAACTAACTCACGTAATAAATTGATTCAAAGCATAAATTGGTGACCCATTAGATATGAGTAAACTTTTTTCTCTGTGTACATTAGTACCTATCTCTCATTTCATGAACTGATTTCAGAATTCGTAGTCCAGATGAATGTGACTATATCATTCACAGCGAAATCTACATTTTGAATTTCATTTTCACTGAGATTGCTATTCTTTTCTTATTTAACTTCCATAGCACAAAAGAGGTGAAAGCTCTA
The DNA here is from genome assembly GCA_947561585.1 of Caprella mutica. Lineage (NCBI taxonomy): Eukaryota > Metazoa > Arthropoda > Malacostraca > Amphipoda > Caprellidae > Caprella > Caprella mutica. The sequence continues at coordinate 22,736 of CANNZV010003988.1, forward strand.
ATATTATCGGAGTGTTCCCCTTTAGTTCGCCATGTGATACATATTATGCAGGCTCATATGCATCATGCAGCCCTCGGCAATTCCTGAGTGGGAGAATTAATCTCCTAAATTGTTTCTCATAAAGTGATTAGCTGCCTATCTTCCCACTCAATTGGATTAAGTACAAAACAGTTGTCAATGATGTGCATAGAATTCGGACATGAGAGTTCAAACTGGAACAGAAGTGGCTACCCCCTGCAACTTTTATCTAAATTTTTTTTCAACCTTCGGTCTAGAATCTAGATTCTTTGACAAAATGGTGTCCTCTCGATTACTCTCCCAAAATAATGTCTCAGCTTCAACTAATAATTAATTCCTCAGGTTTATAATAATCATAATGATATGAAACTATATACTTTGTATAAGAATATAGCTTACGTAAAACCAGCTCCCGAGATTGGAATGTGTTTGAATCAATAGCGTAGTCTCAAAGGCAGTATATTTGGCCTGTTTTCTTTTCCCAGATGGCACTACTTGAGCAAACTGCCGAATTATTCAAGCCTGTTTCAGCTTATCGTTTTATGAAGGTAGGTTTCATTCCTGTAGAAGTACTTTGTGATACCGAGAATCTCCTATCATTCTATATCATTTTCCGACACTGAATGAGCAACCATTTTATTAAAACAATAACAGTTATCTTGATCTGATTTTAGTATATAATCTTAGAAAATTACATTAAATGTTTACTAAAGACACAATAGATGCTTATTCGAATTAAGTTTTATAAATAGGAAATAAAATCCTAAATCACGCAGCATATCATTCATGATTTCTGAAAGAATGATCACTTCTGATGGAATAATTTCCATCCTCTTATTTTAAACGGAAAAGGTGATTCAATTAAAAGAAAAGTAAAGAGTTCTACAAACTAATTTCCTACATATCAGAACTTGTCAAACATTCAATTTCAGAGTTAGAGCAAATTAATATCCTAGAACATTTCTCGAGCAGTTAAATGAAATGTTTGCCAAACCGTTTGTAGGATTTAAGTTTATCTTCCCAAAAATATTTATTCTGATATTTTCGTAATAATTTTCTCTCCACAATTTTCATAACTCTCCACAATGAAATAATTCAACAGTGAATAAAGTCGCATCCAGCAAAATATTTAACGAGAGCACTTCAATTTAATTCTACTAACAATTGCTCCTTCATTAAGCTCAGATATAATTATATTTGCGAGGAAAAATAAGAAGAATGTCTTGAATTCCTTATATTAAAATAAACTATTTTCATACAGTGACGTGAAGGCCCGGCACTTCTAATTAAAATTATTATAATAAAATATATGAATAGAGATAATTACTAAGGATGAATAAACAAATAGTAAATTTACCAAAAATGGACGAGATATATAAAACCACGATATGGTAGATAAAATATATTATATTTTAATATCTATTTATAAAATATAGGAAGAGAAAACTGATACGCCTGTGGCCAATAAGTTAAAACTTGTTTTAAACTTGTTATAACAAAACAATATTGTTTTTAATTACAAATGAAGAGAAATTTTTGTAAAATTAACATTTAACATTAGTAATTGTCGGTTCAAGTGGTAGATAGATCCTTTACCTGAAATAATTTAGAATAATTATGTAAGTAGCAATTGTGACATAAATAGCTCACCATATTTTCCATGTTTCATTCATTTAAACAAATTCAGTTTTCACCTACCAATCGGTTTTTGTTAACTTTGTAATCAGTTTAACGTGAAAGGTTCCAATACATTCAACGAATATACATATATTCGTTACATCCAGTACCTGCCTGTCTATTCGTTACATCCAGTACCTGCCTGTCTATTCGTTACATCCAGTACCTGTCTATTCGCTACATCCAGTACCTGCCTATTCGTTACATCCAGTACCTGCCTGTCTATTCGTTACATCCAGTACCTGTCTATTCGCTACATCCAGTACCTGCCTATTCGTTACATCCAGTACCTGCCTGTCTATTCGTTACATCCAGTACCTGCCTGTCTATTTGTTACATCCAGTACCTGTCTATTTGTTACATCCAGTACCTGTCTATTTGTTACATCCAGTACCTGTCTATTTGTTACATCCAGTACCTGCCTGCTTATTCGCTACATCCAGTACCTGTCTATTCGTTACATCCAGAACCTGCCTGTCTATTTGTTACATCCAGTACCTGTCTATTTGTTACATCCAGTACATGTCTATTTGTTACATCCAGTACCTGTCTATTCGTTACATCCAGAACCTGCCTGTCTATTTGTTACATCCAGTACCTGTCTATTTGTTACATCCAGTACCTGTCTATTTGTTACATCCAGTACCTGCCTGTATATTCGTTACATCCAGTACCTGTCTATTCGTTATATCCAGTACCTGCCTGTCTATTTGTTACATCCAGTACCTGTCTATTCGGTACATCCAGTACCTGCCTGTCTATTTGTTACATCCAGTACCTGTCTATTCGGTACATCCAGTACCTGCCTGTCTATTAGTTACATCCAGTACCTGTCTATTCGTTACATCCAGTACCTGTCTATTCGTTACATCCAGAACCTGCCTGTCTATTTGTTACATCCAGTACCTGCCTGCTTATTCACTACATCCAGTACCTGTCTATTTGTTACATCCAGTACCTGCCTGCTTATTCGCTACATCCAGTACCTGTCTATTTGTTACATCCAGTACCTGTCTGCTTATTCGCTACATCCAGTACCTGTCTATTCGCTACATCCAGTACCTGCCTGCTTATTCGCTACATCCTGTACCTGTCTATTCGCTACATCCAGTACCTGTCTATTCGCTACATCCAGTACCTGTCTATTCGCTACATCCAGTACCTGTCTATTCGCTAAATCCAGTACCTGTCTATTCGCAACATCCAGTACCTGTCTATTCGCTACATCCAGTACCTGTCTATTCGCTACATCCAGTACCTGTCTATTCGCTACATCCAGTACCTGTCTATTCGCTACATCCAGTACCTGCCTATTCGCTACATCCAGTACCTGCTTATTCGCTGCATCCAGTACCTGTCTATTCGCTACATCCAGTACCTGTCTATTCGCTACATCCAGTACCTGTCTATTCGCTACATCCAGTACCTGCATATTCGCTACATCCAGTACCTGCTTATTCGCTACATCCAGTACCTGCCTATTCACTACATCCAGTACCTGCCTGCTTATTACCTACATCCAGTACCTGTCTATTCGCTACATCCAGTACCTGCCTGCTTATTCGCTACATCCAGTACCTGCCTGCTTATTCGATACATCCAGTACCTGTCTATTCGCTACATCCAGTACCTGCCTGCTTATTCGCTACATCCAGTACCTGTCTATTCGCTACATCCAGTACCTGCCTGCTTATTCGCTACATCCAGTACCTGTCTATTCGCTACATCCAGTACCTGCCTGCTTATTTGCTACATCCAGTACCTGTCTATTCGCTACATCCAGTACCTGCCTGCTTATTCGCTACATCCAGTACCTGTCTATTCACTACATCCAGTACCTGCCTGCTTATTCGCTACATCCAGTACCTGTCTATTCGCTACATCCAGTACCTACCTGCTTATTCGCTACATCCAGTACCTGTCTATTCGCTACATCCAGTACCTGCCTGCTTATTCGCTACATCCAGTACCTGCCTGCTTATTCGCTACATCCAGTACCTGTCTATTCGCTACATCCAGTACCTACCTGCTTATTCGCTACATCCAGTACCTGTCTATTCGCTACATCCAGTACCTGCCTGCTTATTCGCTACATCCAGTACCTGCCTGTTTATTCGCTACATCCAGTACCTGCCTATTCGCTACATCCAGTACCTGCTTATTCGCTACATCCTGTACCTGTCTATTCGCTACATCCTGTACCTGTCTATTCGCTACATCCAGTACCTGTCTATTCGCTACATCCTGTACTTGTCTATTTGTTACATCCAGTACCTGCCTGCTTATTCGCTACATCCTGTACCTGTCTATTCGCTACATCCAGTACCTGTCTATTCGCTACATCCTGTACCTGTCTATTCGCTACATCCAGTACCTGTCTATTCGCTACATCCTGTACCTGTCTATTTGTTACATCCAGTACCTGCCTGCTTATTCGCTACATCCTGTACCTGTCTATTTGTTACATCCAGTACCTGCCTGCTTATTCGCTACATCCTGTACCTGTCTATTTGTTACATCCAGTACCTGCCTGCTTATTCGCTACATCCAGTACCTGTCTATTCGCTACATCCTGTACCTGTCTATTTGTTACATCCAGTACCTGCCTGCTTATTCGCTACATCCTGTACCTGTCTATTTGTTACATCCAGTACCTGCCTGCTTATTCGCTACATCCTGTACCTGTCTATTTGTTACATCCAGTACCTGCCTGCTTATTCGCTACATCCTGTACCTGTCTATTTGTTACATCCAGTACCTGCCTGCTTATTCGCTACATCCAGTACCTGTCTATTCGTTAGCCCCTCAGTTACCAGCAGCAGTTGGTAATTATTCTTCCTCAGACTGTTAAGTGTTCCTCATTAGGTTTTAATGAAGGCTTAACCTACAGACTCACGCTGGCTAACTTTGCTCACAATTGTGTAGTCCTACCATCTCCACCTTTATAATTTGTTTTGTTCTGCATAGACCATAAAAACATACTAGAGTCGTTCGGCTGTGCATGGAAACTTTTTCTAAAATCTCCGAATTATTGTTTTCTTTCGTATTCTAAAAATAAAAAATACATCCTGGCTTTTTGATTCATAACTATGGAATAAAAAATTGGATGAAAGGTTTGGATGTTAATTATTCCTACTGATAATGTTATTTTAATTCACAGTAGAAAGTAATTGCAATGTAAATAGGGAAAAGTATACTGGGTTAAACACCTAACGTTTTGGTTTCATATTCTTAGAAAATAATTGATCAAGCAAAACTTTAATTTGAAACTTGTAATGTTTATCTGTTCGTTCATTTAAAATAATTTCTTGCAACAGATTCATCAAAATGTGATTTAAACCTTATAGATATAGAGGACAAATCTCTTAGAATTTCAGAGAAGACAAATTGTTTGTGCTCGTTTGGCAGGCACTTTTGCCGAACCGCCCGAACGACACTTTGTATACTTTACTATATTTTGCAATAAAATAAGAGTACATTATAATGCTAAAAATTGATCATATTGAAAGTATTTCGCGCGAAAGTATTCTAAGCGACAGGCACTAGAACCGTAACAGACACTGCCCGAATGTTTAGCGGTACAAGAAGAACAGTCTCTAAAGTAATGAATTCCTGTGAAAGAGAAGGAAAAACGTCCAGAGCAAATGTCGGAATGTTGAAGTTGTCAGTGAGAGACTTAAGGACTCTAATTCAAATTCTTAGAGTAAATCACATCACCAAAACATCAAATATCACTGCAGAGCTCAGTCAACACCTACAGAACACAGTTACACTAACACTGTTCGGTGAGAGATAAACAAATTGAATTCAACGGAAAAGCTGCCAAATGTTTCCATTTTTTGGGCTATCCTGCATATCCAACATTTCGAGTGCCTTCCTCACTCATATCAGGTAGAGTGGTCTATCTAGCACTTAGACCATTCCCTCTCCATTAATTGTGTTTACTCAAACTTTAATTATTCAGGGAATAAAGGGTCTATAATTCACAATAATTGTAACCTGATTCTTTACCCTCATTTCCCTACAGTTTCTGATTGTTACAGGAATGAAGTACATAGATTATTTGTCATGGACGATATCACTCATTGCTGCAAAAAAAGAGGATTAAATTCTAATTAAGCACATTAGATAAAAAGGTCATCTGAATCACTTCAATAATTAGGCGATTATCGCAGCTCCATAATCACTCTGATAGTGAATAGCTGCCTTTTATTTAATAAAGATAGGAGATTTAAAAGGCTGTGTCGATGACAGACTTGCCTTGATTAGTCTACTGTGATGTTAATTAACACGTTAATATATAATAGTTAATAGTAATTACTGCAATTAATAAAATAATATGATTTACTTTTTGATTGAGTTTAATCGCTTCAATTGAAATTATATTATAATTTTATCTATAAATTTTTAGAAATAATTTAAATATTAATAGTGATTTATAATATGATTTAATTGTGAAATATTGTATGAATGTTCTTCACCGAAAGAGTTCATCCCTATTGGAATATTATTTGTATTGACTTTAAATAGATATTGTATGAATGTTCTTCACCGAAAGAGTTCATCCCTAGTGGAATATTATTTGTATTGACTTTAAATAGATATTGTATGAATGTTCTTCACCTAAAGAGTTCATCCCTAGTGGAATATTATTTGTATTGACTGTAAATAGATATTGTATGAATGTTCTTCACCGAAAGAGTTCATCCCTATTGGAATATTATTTGTATTGACTGTAAATAGATATTGTATGAATGTTCTTCACCGTAAGAGTTCATCCCTATTGGAATATTATTTGTATTGACTGTAAATAGATATTGTATGAATGTTCTTCACCGTAAGAGTTCATCCCTATTGGAATATTATTTGTATTGAATGTAAATAGATATTGTATGAATGTTCTTCACCGTAAGAGTTCATCCCTAGTGGAATATTATTTGTATTGACTGTAAATAGATATTGTATGAATGTTTTAGTCAATTTTTCAAAACTCATATTTCCATACTTCAAAAGATTACTCTATTTAAAAATAGGTAGTTTTCCAATCATTTAAAAAATAATATACTTTATCAAAGTTAAGAAGTTAGTGAATTAATAATTAATAATATTTGCGCGAATCTAAAATAAATTTACAGAATTTTTTAAAACCATTTCACATTTCATTGGGGGTTTAATAAATAATTTAACATCATATTACTATAATTATACTGATTTTTTTATATCAGTAAGCTTAAAATAATTATACTTACTTTGTTTTTCATATTGTTTGATAATAAACAATAATTACACATATAATAAAAAACAATTTGAAAGATTGCAGAATAAATGATTTCTTTGTAGAAAGTTAATCAAATACTGGTTGCAAAAACCGTAGACTTGAAAGGAATTTGCATGCTCGGATTAACAATTTGATATCTTTTCATCCTTAGCAATAAATAGCGGCATTTAATTAAATTAATGTCATGAAAAATGAACAGACTTCATCGTATATAAAGACATTAAATGCATTCTATTATTAAATTAATTAAAAGAATTAATAGTTTTTTTTATATCAGACACAGCAAGTTGTTGAGAATTAATTATAATTGTAAGAATTAAATAGATTAGACTGAAAACATAAATTCATTTTTATATCTCAGTTTTGATATTAATTATTAATTATATTTTATATTAATCAATATAAACAGTAAAATAATAATGATGAGGTCTAGAATACATCTCCATTATTATTTTACTGTTTATATTCAAATTATCAATCTATATGATATCCCACAGTGGATACATTCCTATTGCCGTGCATAATAGTACGTACACACTACAAGCGGGGCGGAGCTGCGCGGAGCGGAGCGCCATTAATATTATTGTTTATTTGGATCGCCGCTCCGCTCGCAGTGTGTTTGAGCCCTAATGGTAATGTTGCAATATATGCAGGGTTTGTATATTAACTCTGGAATGACCAAAGGGCCTCAGAGGCCCCTTCTTGTAGAGATATGGATACATACCTTAAAAACTAATCGGCTTTGGTTGTATAAACTCTGTGACTTTAATTGTCTATGATCTATTTAGATATTGTATAAGTATTAACAAAATTAATGTAATATATTTTATTTTTTAATTATTAGTTACCAGGCGAGCCTTCGCAGCCCAGGTGAAATAAAAAAGCTGTTATGTCACGTTTTTGCGTCATACTAGAGAAATCACTTGCACGAATATTGACTAATGACAACATAGAGTGAATCTATTCAATAATAGCGATCATAGAGTGAATCTATTCAATAATAGCGATAATAGAGTGAATCTATTCAATAGTAGCGATCATAGAGTGAATCTATTAAATAGTAGCGATCATAGAGTGAATCTATTCAATAGTACCGATCATAGTGTGAATCTATCCAATAGTAGCGATCATAGAGTGAATCTATTCAATAGTAGCGATCATAGAGTGAATCTATTCAATAGTAGCGATCATAGAGTGAATCTATTCAATAGTACCGATCATAGTGTGAATCTATCCAATAGTAGCGATCATAGAGTGAATCTATCCAATAGTAGCGATCATAGAGTGAATCTATTCAATAGTAGCGATCATAGAGTGAATCTATTCAATAGTTGCGATCATAGAGTGAATCTATTCAATAGTACCGATCATAGTGTGAATCTATCCAATAGTAGCGATCATAGAGTGAATCTATCCAATAGTAGCGATCATAGAGTGAATCTATTCAATAATAGCGATCAAAGTGTGAATCTATTCAATAATAGCGATCATAGTGTGAATCTATTCAATAATAGCGATTATAGAGTGAATCTATTCAATAATAGCGATCATAGAGTGAATCTATTCAATAGTAGCGATCGTAGAGTGAATCTATTCAATAGTACCGATCATAGTGTGAATCTATCCAATAGTAGCGATCATAGAGTGAATCTATCCAATAGTAGCGATCATAGAGTGAATCTATTCAATAATAGCGATCATAGTGTGAATCTATTCAATAATAGCGATCATAGAGTGAATCTGTTCAATAATAGCGATCATAGAGTGAATCTATTCAATAGTTGCGATCATAGTGTTAATCTATTCAATAGTTGCGATCATAGAGTGAATCTATTCAATAGTAGCGATCGTAGAGTGAATCTATTCAATAGTAGCGATCATAGAGTGAATCTATTCAATAGTAGCGATCGTAGAGTGAATCTATTCAATAATAGCGATCATAGAGTGAATCTATTCAATAATAGCGATCATAGAGTGAATCTATTCAATAGTACCGATCGTAGAGTGAATCTATTCAATAGTACCGATCATAGTGTGAATCTATCCAATAGTAGCGATCATAGAGTGAATCTATCCAATAGTAGCGATCATAGAGTGAATCTATTCAATAATAGCGATCAAAGTGTGAATCTATTCAATAATAGCGATCATAGTGTGAATCTATTCAATAATAGCGATCATAGAGTGAATCTATTCAATAATAGCGATCATAGAGTGAATCTATTCAATAGTAGCTATCGTAGAGTGAATCTATTCAATAGTAGCGATCATAGAGTGAATCTATCCAATAGTAGCGATCATAGAGTGAATCTATTCAATAATAGCGATCATAGTGTGAATCTATTCAATAATAGCGATCATAGAGTGAATCTGTTCAATAATAAAGATCATAGAGTGAATCTATTCAATAATAGCGATCAAAGTGTGAATCTATTCAATAGTTGCGATCATAGTGTGAATCTATTCAATAGTTGCGATCATAGAGTGAATCTATTCAATAGTAGCGATCGTAGAGTGAATCTATTCAATAGTAGCGATCATAGAGTGAATCTATTCAATAGTTGTGATCATAGAGTGAATCTATTCAATAGTAGCGATCATAGAGTTAATCTATTCAATAGTAGCGATCATAGAGTGAATCTATTCAATAATAGCGATCATAGAGTGAATCTATTCAATAGTAGCGATCATAGAGTGAATCTATTCTATAGTAGCGATCATAGAGTGAATCTATTCAATAGTAGCGATCATAGAGTGAATCTATTCAATAGTAGCGATCATAGAGTGAATCTATTCAATAGTAGCGATCATAGAGTGAATCTATTCAATAACAGCGATCATAGTGTGAATCTATTCAATAACAGCGATCATAGTGTGAATCTATTCAATAATAGCGATCAGAGTGTGAATCTATTCAATAACAGCGATCATAGCGTGAATCTATTCAATAGTAGCGATCGTAGAGTGAATCTATTCAATAGTAGCGATCATAGAGTGAATCTATTCAATAGTAGCGATCATAGAGTGAATCTATTCAATAGTAGCGATCATAGAGTGAATCTATTCAATAATAGCGATCATGGTTGTGAATCTATTCAAAAACAACGATCATAGTGTGAATCTATTCAATAATAGCGATCATAGAGTGAATCTATTCAATAATAGCGATCATAGAGTGAATCTATTCAATAATAGCGATCATAGTGTGAATCTATTCAATAATAGCGATCATAGAG
>CANNZV010003988.1:35941-85826 GCA_947561585.1 Caprella mutica
GATGTATTTGAGATTTTAGATATCGTCTACATTTTAGATATCGTCGACATTTCATGTATTTTCGATATATAGATATCGTTGTTTTTAGATGTATTTGAGATTTTAGATATCGTCTACATTTTAGATATCGTCGATATTTAGATATCATCGATATTTAGATATTGTCGATATTTTAGATATCGTCGATATTTCAGATATCTTCGATATTTAGAAATCGTCTATTTTAGATATATTTGAAATTTTAGATATCGTCTACATTTTAGATATCGTCTACATTTTAGATATCGTCTACATTTTAGATATCGTCGACATTTTAGATATCGTTGACATTTTAGATATCGTCGACAATTCCTGTAAATTTCATATATAATATATATATTCAAATACCTGGAAATGTTTATATCGTAGTTACTTTTATAACAATGTGTAAATTTAAATCTATAGGTACTAAATAAAGTTCAAACACAGACAAGGAATAATTTTCAGGCCATAGAAAATCAGAAAACTTATTATCACTGGTTAATTTATTAAATCAGTGAAATATCTTCTAATTTACAGTCTAATTAATTGTTTGGAAGTATACAAATTGTATTTCTGTCCATTCTTTAATCTTTATATTTTCTTTATATTTGTTAGCTTTATTCTCCCCTGAGGTATAGGGTAACTTCTGAATTATCGGTCAGTACTACATCTTCGGTCATATAAGGAAAAACAATATAAAAATTGTTATTATTACACAGTGCTATCTAATACTTCTGCAAACCCGGGTTTGCAGAAGTATTAGATAGCACTGTGTAATAATAACAATTTTTATATTGTTTTTTCTTTTATGACCGAAGATGTAGTACTGACCGATAATTCGTAACTTACCCTAGTATTTAATAAATAACCCTAATTTAATTATCTATAAATAGTTTTAGCTTTTCTATATTCATAACCATTTCCATAACTGCTAAATATATTGATATTAAAGTAAGATTTCTATCAGTATTCGTTCAATATTGTACGGCTGTTAATTTTGAAGTAATTTTAAATATTGTACTGTTTTTATTTTGGAATATTGCAATAGTTTTAAAATATTGTGTAGTTGTTTATTTTAGAATATTAGATTAATTTTAAAGTATTGTACGGTTCTTGATTTTTCGTGAAGTGTGTTTTTAAAATGTTGGGCATAAAATATTGTCTTTCCTTCATTGGTTCATTTTTTTATTATTATTATTTATATTACACTATTTCGCTCCTCCCCCCCCCCACTATCCAACCCCCATTCTACATCTCCATTATTTTACTTCCTCCACTCTTCCATACCCTCCACACAGTTCCACCACCCATCACCCACCTTCCACGCAGTTCCACCAGTGGTTCCCTCGCACTGAAGTATCATCTCCTTGTTATTATTTTTAGATGTCAAATAGATATGAATATATTGACATCTTCTGAAACTTGGCACCAGCCTAACAGATAATAGATATGTGCGCACATTCTGCTGTAGATATGTGCGCACATTCTCCAGTAGATAAGTGCGCACATTTTGTCATATATTTTGCGCACATTTTGACATATATTTTGCGCACATTTTGTCATATATTTTGCGCACATTTTGTCATATATTTTGCGCTCATTTTTGTGATATATTTTGCGCACATTTTGCCATTTATTTTGCGCACATTCTACCAGTGTTATGTGCGCACATTCTGCTTGTATTATTATAATTTTAATGTTTAAAAAAATTCTACCATATATTGCAAATACTTTTCATTTAAATTGCCAATATTTCCCTTTTCTCTATATTTATGATAATAATTACATTAGTTAATTAACTAGTGTTAACTAATTACATTATTAATTAATTAGTGTTAATTAGTTAAATAAATTACGAGACGTAACTTTGGTAGCTATTTAAAACATAATATGTTGTCACATTCTCATGTGCTGTCACATACTCATGTGCTGTCACATTTGCATGTGCTGTCACATACGCATGTGCTGTCACATACACATTAGTGTCCCCATTCACCAGTATATGTGAGCAACCACACCCATTTATCTGATTTAGTGCCAGAATAGTCTGCCAAAAGATTATAGTAAAATGCTGTAATTGATTTATTCTAAAGTCAAAAATTAATTATACATTTTAAATTTAAAAGTTATTGATATATCTATTACTTTATTTATATCCATTTAAGTGAAAAGTAATTGATTTTATATTCCTTTCTTTATTTATATACACTAGAGTCAAAACTAATTAATTTTTGTCTATGTGTTTATTTATATGTTCATTCAATTCAAAAGTAATACAATTTTATCCATTACTTTATTTATATTCATTTAAGTCTAAAGTAATGGATCTACTTTTAAGTATATACTTTATTTACCTATAACTGATATCATTTTACAACTATTTAATTATTTTTCTCAGTTACTTTCACACATCCATTTAAGATGTGTCTGAGTTACAGCTATGCATATATATTCCTAATTATTATATTGAGTAACTATATTTATTTTGACGACAAAAGTCCTATAAATCCTGTAACTACATATAATATTTTTGTGATTATTATGTGAGGGGAAAAACAGAAACCCTTTCAGTGAAGTACAGTGTGATTAATGTCCTTATCATTTATCCTTAATATCCTACCTGCTTGGATATGCTAAGGATATTGAAACCGAATCTTATGTCTTAAATCTATAAATTATATACAAATTCTACAGTTTTTCACCATTCACAGTTTTTTTTACCGTTTACGGTTTCTTTTACTTTTTAGTTATTTTTTACCGTTTACGGTTTCTTTTACTTTTTAGTTATTTTTTACCGTTTACGGTTTCTTTTACTTTTTAGTTATTTTTTACCGTTTACGGTTTCTTTTACTTTTTAGTTATTTTTTACCGTTTACATTGTTTTGACCATTTACAGTTTTTTGAACGTAATTATGAAAATTACTGGTTCACTAAACATAACAAGAAACAATCACAACTATTACTAACTAATAAAGTGACTAATTTTTAAAATTTGATATAATTGTTAATTCCGGATATATTTCTGAGTGTTTAAACTGAATTGAATATTATATGTTATGTAGGGTAAGTTACGAAATATCGGTCAGTACTAGATCTTCGGTCATAAAATAAAAACGATATAATTTAATTTCAATTTCAATTGGTATCCATGATACTAGCAGGTATCATGGATACCAAGTTAAAATATAAGTAACATATTAATTATTATATCGTTTTTTATTTTATGGCCGCAGATATGAAACTGACCGATATTTCGTAGTTTACCCTGACTCAAATTTCTGTACCCTTGATGCAAAAGGGTGTAAGTTGTATCCCTGTTAGAGCTCATGTAACCATGATGCAAACACAGATCAACTAATTTGGGAATGCCCTCCTGAAATCACTCTGCTAGAGAGTGAACAGCGTGACTCTACGCTACACTGATAAGATAAAAGATAAGGAATTGCTTAGAATATCAATCTAGGGGTCAACCGAACACCTTTGAGAGCTTTTAGGCAATGGCCAGTAGTCGCTCTATGCTACCTAGTATCTTGTTCATAGATTAGTCATTTCCAAGAAAACGGAGAGTTTTCCTTGTCTTTATAGAAAGATACAGTGATTTATAGGATTTTTTAAATACTAGTAGATTATAGTGTAACTGACTTTTAACATTTGTATGTACAACTTTTGTTAATCAATTTATATAGGTAAATGCCATGTTATTTGTAAGATTCAATCACATTTCAGTGAAACACTAGTTCAAATTCCCTAAAATTTATGTACCTACTAATAGATTTTTAATTTCTAAATAAGAGTGTCCTATTCATATATATGTGAACCTTCGGATCTCAGTTTCTGGAGACTATCGTCAGAGGATTCTTCTGGAAATCCTTTGGTCAACACACCGTCTCACTGAAGATCTTTGGGAGAGTCTTAGAAGGGAGAGTGCGCGATAGATTTCTCAAGAGGTTCCTCTGTGTTTGCAGAGAAACTCTCTGAATTAAAACCTAATCCCATAGTAATAATAAGCAAATTAGACTCACTCAGATTCTAGAATGTGTGTCAAAAATTTAAAGTTGCATTTCGGGATAGTTCTTGCATAACTTATCGAAATATTCTTTCTAACGCCATTATACTAAGTTTAAATTGCCTAAAAGTGTATATATAATCCATCAGTTTAATCTTTATGGTACAGAATACCTATATTTCAAATAGACTGCACCATAGTTTTGGTAATGAATCCTACCTAAGTACTTTGTGTGTATTTATATGAGGCCTGGAATTGCAGTTCCAGAAGCTTCTGAAATCTCCTCCAGAAGTTGTTTACGATGTTCCAAGTGTCCTCCAGTTCGCAGCTCTAATGAAGTGTTACTACTCCATTTATCGCATAACAATTTACTTGATTTAGTCTCAGCCTTTGCTCAAATTATCATTGAATAAAACTACAGGTGAATTCATTGCATGTTATATAAGATATTGCATTTGATATTATGAAAAAAAGTGCACTCTGTGAATTTTTAAATGTGTAAAATGACATTGTAATTATCCGTACATTCAATCTACCATTTTCTCCTTTCCTTATAAGTACGCAAATATTCCTCTAAGTCTAAGAGAATGAACCGCCTGATGAGTAGTCATTAATATTACAATTTTTGCGACACTCGGCGGCAGACAGAAGGCTGCAACAATCTTCTTTAATGAAGAATAATGACATTTCTACTTCTTTTGTACCTAAATCCCAGGCTTATATTTTGTAAATCATCTTTTGATTTCCTTGTTCCTTCTGATACAGTAGATGTTCAAGCCTTCTAACTCGGTACTGTGTAGACTTAGCTCTTTGGAAGGCTTCTATCGGATTCTTTTATACACAAAGCCTTTTAAATGACAAGGTGGATATCTATTCCTTTTAATAACGTACTCAAAGATCTCTCATAATTGCAGGTATGATTTACATCTCCTTAGATGATTCGGCAGAATCATTCATCCTGCTAACTATTGCCCAAGTCTGACCACTCCAAATAGGTAATGATATTTACCTTCACAAAATGTCCTCTACTGAGTTCTAGCATAGGTAAACAAATTGATTTCTACCAACTTAGAGATTTTCTTTGATTGTTTGTCTAGGTTTTATTTTTTCCCTTTGTATTTGGACAATTAATTTCTAATCGTAGAGATAGTTTCAGAATCTATCTCATTCTTGCCCTTCTCCGATACTAGAATTCTGGCTTAAGTGTTTGGGTAGGTAGCTATTCTTTTGATATGACATTGTATCAGCCTATTAATCTTACTTGGCTCATTCGAAAACAACAATGAGCCATAATAGCATTATGGCTTGCTAAAATATTGATACGACGCCAAAAGGGTGGATGGTTGGCTGACGACCTCTTGAAATGTTCATGAGGTTTGACTTGAAGTGGTGTCACATACTCAGACTGCAATTGTTGAAGAGAGACACCTTTTCATTGGTAGGAAATAGTGCGTAATTGTGTAGCTGATACCTACTACCATATTGAAACTCTTGTGATTATTCGCTGGTCATCCATAGATGTGTGTCACTTTGAAACAGCGCAGCATGTCAAGTTGTTGGTGTGAATGAATGTCTATTTAAATATTCATAACTCTCTATTATTTTCCAATGGAACACACCTATTCCAGGTAATTCTTTGATACTCTGGGGACTAAGTTGCCATTCCGTTAATTTTCCATACTTCTTTTAATCCCTAATGTAAACACCAGCGTCTCTCTCACCTCTCTCTCTTTTTGTCTTCCTATTTCCCGGAGGCATTACTTCGAATCTAAAATTCACCACCTTTTGAAGTTGGAATATCTATAAAATCTATGATTACGAACCTAATTATTGTTATAATTCTTCGAAGGTGGCTGGTCAAAGCGGGGTAGAAGGCGGTGCGTCCGAGAAATTTTCCTGAGGAGTCCAAGAATGACAATCTGAGCGTATTGTTCGTTTGAAGTGGCAGCTGACCATTGACATTCAATGGCTACCTTGCAATGGTGGGATGCTCTGACATTTCAAATAAAACCTATTTCATAATTACTCACAGCGACTTGTCTCTCACTCTTTGTTAGAGAATATATAAGCCGGTTGGAGGAAATTCAGTGAATTTATTAACGCTACACCTATAATATTAATTGTAAATATCAGATATTGAAATTTCGAACTCAAATCTATATAAATAGTAAACATGTAAGAATGGTTGTTATATTTCACGTTTTTATGAAATTAAATTAGATAGTCATGGCAACCCGTTCCATATGCCAACTAAGATATACATTATCAATTCAACCGTTTCTTTTTATATTTAAAACTAATATTTTTACATATTCATATGCTTACATTATTTATTTTGAAGCGATTGTACAATATTATACTAATAGATTCTCCTTGGTTGTTCCAGTGTAGTTTAAGTATGATGTTCACCTCTAAAACCCATTTCTGTTACTTAGGTGGGCAATTTTAACCGCAGCACGTTATTAACCATGTTCACAACTGTGTATTAGGTTAGGGTAGAGTGGGTAGCACCCCTAAGGGGCATGTGGGCCTTCCTGTGTGATATAGTAAGTAAATAATAACCAAATTAGCTGTCTAGGTAGATGTGTATATTGATATTCCAACACTGTTGGCCATTTTAAACCGTTTTGGTTAGTTGATTATTTATTATTAATCTTTTTGTGCTTGAATCTGATTATAGCATTGGTGAATGATTATAGTATAAATGATTATAGTATGATTAAATAGTATCATTGCTGAATCATTATGAAAACAACCAAAATCTACCATTGAAAAATATTCCCTTTCTATCATTAATTCAGTCCTACTTAACCAAATGTTAATGCTACATCATTTTTGAAATCAATACCTAGTTATTGTTGTACTTACATATACCTATGGCTAGCTCAATCGTGGCGCATATTAACAGGTATTTTCCTGTGGGTATACCTATGTGCTAACATTCTATTTTTGAGATAAGATAAGCATAGGAAAAGACTTGCAGATATATCCTATTTTATTATCCTACAGAATCACGTATCCTGCCTAATTTAACACTGAGCAGCACTTCACTCAGCCTATATGTGTTGTTTCTCCATAATTTGTTGTTACTGAATGTTTTTACTGAATTGAAAAAACTGTGATTCTAATTTAAAGTGAATATATTTTAGAAATTATAAAAAGTTTATAAAAATTATCAAGAAGATCACATATACACTATATATACTAGTGTATTATTACTATTATAGATATATGTTATATCTCTATGTGATATCGATATGTGTTATGTCTCGATATGTTACATCTCGTTATGTTACTTCTCGAGATATGTTACATCTCGTTATGTTACTTCTCGAGATATGTTACATCTCGATATGGTACTTCTCGAGATATGTTACATCTCGATATGTTACATCTCGATATGTTACATCTCGTTATGTTACTTCTCGAGATATGTTACATCTCGATATGTTACATCTCGATATGTTACATCTCGATATGTGTTACATCTGAATATGTTACATCTCGGTATGTTACTTCTCGAGATATGTTACATCTCGATATGTTACTTCTCGAGATATGTTACATCTCGTTATGTTACTTCTCGAGATATGTTACATCTCGATATGTTACTTCTCGAGATATGTTACATCTCGTTATGTTACTTCTCGAGATATGTTACATCTCGATATGTTACATCTCGATATGTTACATCTCGATATGTTACATCTCGATATGTGTTACATCTGAATATGTTACATCTCGGTATGTTACTTCTCGAGATATGTTACATCTCGATATGTTACATCTCGATATGTTACATCTCGATATGTGTTACATCTGAATATGTTACATCTCGGTATGTTACTTCTCGAGATATGTTACATCTCGTTATGTTGCATCTCGATATGTTACATCTCGATATGTGTTACATCTGAATATGTTACATCTCGTTATGTTACTTCTCGAGATGTGTTACATCTGAATATGTTACATCTCGTTATGTTACTTCTCGAGATGTGTTACATCTCGATATGTTACTTCTCGAGATGTGTTACATCTCGTTATGTTACCTCTAAGTTCGAGACATTCTGGCGGAGTGAAAAGGTGCCGATGGCTCACATTTCTTAATGCCCTGTCATGTAAAATAATAAGCGTTTCCATTTCAAAGAATGTCCCTGAGATTTTTTATTATCTCCATACTTAAAAATAGGCCTACAACAACCTACCGAAATGAAACATTTTTAATATGCAAATTTATAAATTTTTACTGGACAGAATTTTTTTTCGGGGCTTGAATTTTTGGGAGATGTGCTAGTGTATTTGTATGAGATATTTGTATGTGCAGGCCAATTAAGATGTAATTGATGCCAAAGCTCATAGTCACTGTGATGCCAAGATGCTATTACTGCTATTGCACGTGGAAAACATTATATGGAAAATGTGTTATTAAAAGTCCTTATGAAACAGCTTTCGCTGTTGAAGGAAGTGTGCTGTGATGATTAAATGGGAATTATAATCGTAATAAAAAGATACACTATAGTAAAAAAATTTACCCTCTGAGACTGAGATATAGTTTAAAGTAGTAAGAATTTAAGGTATTTTCTCTTTTTATTCAATAATAATACAGTTTTTAATCGGGTTTCTTTTTATGGGTGCCTAAACTGAATTATGTGATAAACTATAACTGTCTTACAACTATTAATATTACTTAATTACTATGTCATGTTCTTCAATATAAGGTAAGTTTCAAATTATCACATCTTCGTTCTATAAGAATAAATATTTAATAAATACTATATACGTATGATCGAAATGTGGAACCACCCGATAAAGCTGAAATTGCCCAACTAACGCAAGTAATATTCCTTACATGGTCAGGCCAAGTCATTTGATCTCAGTTCCCAATTTGTCACATTAAAACTCCTGCTTCTTATTACTCAGGCGGATTAAGGAAGCTAAATCCTGTTAATAGCATCTCTCATTTATCATGGGAGCATTGCTGTAGGATTATATCGCTCCTGTGAAGCGAATTATATCTCTTGGTCAGGACGTATTATATTTAGGAATGTTCCTAATTGATTTAAACTCTCATAGCTACCCAGAATAGGAATTATGGTGGCACCCCTGAATGTTAAGTAGGAATACCTACTTAATCTTCTATGGTTCCACCATTAACAAATAATCTGTGAAGTGTACATTTTACTTTTATCAGAGGTTATTTAAACTCAACGTTGAAGTTTAAACTCAACATCGAATGGGAAATTATTTTGCAATAATTTCAAATGAAACTGAATAGGTAATTCCAGTATATTCTATTTATACGACTGTTATTTCTTTTTCAATCAGTTATCTAAGAAATTCACGAAGGTGATATCAGGTTTTAGGGTGCCACTCCCCCATGGGGTTTTCTAGACCCTTGAGCTAGCGCTCCCTCATCCCGATCTCGTGCGACTCTCTTCGATAATCCCCCGATATCTTTTCTAAGCGCTTCTTTTTCTCTGTTGTGTCACTTGCAGTTTACTCAAAGACTGCAGTTTAGGATGCATCTCTCTATTAGTTAGATGAACTCTTATCTCGACTGCATTGCTCAGCAGTTCTCCGTTTTACGTAGCTGACGTTGAACCCCTTTTAAACCAATTAGCGATACTCTTTTTTTTTTAATTCACGTTTCATTTCAAGCTAATTTTTTCTATTTTTTATAGTTAAATTAATGTATGTTTTTAAATAGTTAAACCTTTGATTTAGTTTTAGTACAGTTTTACCAACATCTGTTTACTAAATTTTTTGAGATCTAGTTGGTTGATTTCAACCTTGGAAATCTGTTACCTACTTCTAGACTAGGCTGAAGAAAGTGATAGATAACACAACAAGACTCTTCAAAATATTCTACTCCTGTTACATGATAATGACTTTCATTAGCTACTCCATAATGTTTCATGTACGTGTTTGGGAGAAATAGGAAGTGTCCAGTGTTTTAATATTCATGTCATATTGAAGGCATAGCGGTTCATCCTTCTTGATTAGCTACCTTCATATATTGTATCGTTACATATTAACAAAATAAGTCATGAGGCCCACGTTATCTGCAGGGTATGACATTGAGCAAGACTGCAGCTCTATCAAGATACCCCATTGAAACACATTATGTGATAGACAGCCTTCGCCATCTACACTAAAAATAGCCTAACTCTAATTATTAGGGTTGTGACAATATGCGTTTAAAATCATAGATCTTAAGAATATCATAAACGAAACGAAACGGTATCGAATACCATATACCGCTGGTTTTCAATAGTCTTTAATTCAATCTGTCTATTTTTAGAATCTACGATTTTAAAAGCATATTGTCACAATCCTTCTAATCTTCATGTCTCATTTTTATTATTATATTCTATGTTGATGTTGAATGAGTTTTTTTTATTAATGTTGAGTTGTGTCCTTGAGCTTGGACATGGGTAAAAACTAAGTAAGGAAAACAGTTTTTGAAAAGCAAGAATCATATAATGTCTAGATTTTAATATTTTCATTTTAGGAAGTATTT
This sequence comes from Caprella mutica, assembly GCA_947561585.1. Taxonomy (NCBI): domain Eukaryota; kingdom Metazoa; phylum Arthropoda; class Malacostraca; order Amphipoda; family Caprellidae; genus Caprella; species Caprella mutica. The sequence continues at coordinate 46,492 of CANNZV010003988.1, forward strand.
ACGTAATTTCCAAATAATAGATACTTATATTAATTTCCTTATGTTTATACGGACATAAAACTTATCCCATGTCTAAAGCGCAAAAAAATGGACTGTATAGAATTTTCTTCTCCTTTCTCTTGGAAACAAATTCACTTGTCCAAAATAATGATGACTGATTAATTAGTCTCAATTAATATGACTAATTGGTGATATTAACTTATTAAGTACCTCTGACCTGCTGCAACACTGACAACTTTATCAGTGTAGGTACACATCGTACTTCACTTCAGCTCCAACTGATAAAATCTACAATGACGTAATTATCAATTAATGCGTAAAACAGGTCTTTATTTATTACGTTAATTGCAGATATTGTAATTTATATCTATGTTCAATTGTAGGTTATTAATTTTGTTATCAGTGTTGACTATTATTAAGGGAAATTAGTTTAGGAAAATCTTCAGAATTGCTATCTTTTAAATAGCGTTTGGTATTTTCTAATTAGTATTAACTATTAATGACGGTACTGCAGGTATTGCATTTCTTTAATTATTATAACATTACATATGCTCAATGATAAGATAAAGACACTATTATAGATATGTTAGAACAGTCATTCTCAGGAGTTATCTATCCCTTCTTCCGTACGAATAACACTAGCTACTGTAAGAAAATGCTTGTGAATGATAGTTCCAAATCTGGACATGTGATTTAGTGTACATTTATTCCTATATAATGCCATATGTATTATGATATATCATATAAAATTTGTGTACGTAGGAACTGAATCAGTTTTACTTATATAACGCATATCCTATGTTTCGTTATATAATCTAATATATCGATATCTAGAATGTACCATTGAAATGTTATTAAAATATAGATATCTTTTATCACATTTTTTTTCTTTAAATGTGTGTTCATTATTGAAGAGGTTATGCAATTTCGTTATGTTAATTTAAAAAAAAAATTTACATGATTTTTTTCTCTATATTTTAAGCAAGATTATGATTTATTAATTAAAATCAAATTTTTCTTATTTCCTTTCAGTCATTATTCTTTTTCTGGTGAAAGTTTTGAAACATTAAATAGTTCAACATTATCTTTGAAATTAACTTCTAACGTCCCATACAAGGACACATTATTCTAATTTTCCATTACAGTTAACGTTTCTTTTTCTGCTAGTCAATAGAAAATGACGAGTATAACGGTTATCTATTTATATATTTTAGTCGCATCTTCCCTTTTCAATTCATCTCACGCTCTATCTTCTCTCCTGCCATGTTAAGTTCTTGTCCTAATATGGTAGTTAGGATTACTCAGAGAGTATGGTTATCCTAACCCACCTGTTAACGCTCATAGCGCACGAGGTGACGCCCCGTGCACGGTTGACCCTCCCACGACATCACCGCACTTTTCTCATGACGCTCCGGTCGCTAAAATTATTATTTATTTGGTGAAAGGAAATGTTATAAAAACTGTTGAGAGTTACTTTACATTTTATTAAATCTCTGCCAGATTTAGAATTTGATCAGTAAATTTTAAAGATTACTGCTTGAAAATTATGTGTTCTATTTAGTTTAGCAATATTTCAGTTATTTTAACTAAATTATTGTCCATTTCTATATTTTTATTTTTAATGTAGGAAATGTTGTAGTACAGGTTTATTTGTTGCACGTGCAGTGTCAATTGTTGGAAGACGTGAATAGTTTTATATAAGAATAAACTTATTTTCCATATACGTTTATCTTTCCCCTTATGAGGAAGTGCGTGGAATAATCTGCCTATAATTTACCATAATATAGATAACCGATTACTGCCTTAAGTTACCTCTTTTTGTACCTAGAAACTTACGGTGAATAGCACTTATATGGAAACAGCCAACGGAACTCTCATTTCGTGATTAATTCTTTGAATAATTAGTAAAAATGAATTTGATGAGGCAGTAGAAAGATTAAAATAAATTCAGCTGTAAAATAAGTATGGTATTCTGAATTAATTCCAGAATCACCTATTTCATTGAATATCTGGTCAACAAATTTCGCTTTGAAAAAGTTACCGCTTCAAAATTGTTTCTTTAAATTTCCTTATGTGAGTTTTGTGTTACATGTTGTCACATTATAAATTAGTGTTTAACCTTTGATTTTAATTATCGCAAGCAAAGAAACACAAGCATTTCCGTGCGGTTGTTATTGCTTCATTCACAGATTATGTCACTCATTCATAGCTAGGCTGTACTTGTCCTGTACGCTTCAATTTGTAAGAATGAAGGATTTGCCCAGGAATGCATCATCAGTACCACCCTTTTCACTGGCGCCGACCGCCCCTACCTACTCGTCTGTGAGTTTCGTGATAGGTGGGTAGGTGTCCCTTTATTTGGTCTTTAATTCATCAACTAAACTTAATAGATTATATAATGTTTGAATTTATGTTTATTTACTTACAATTCTTTGAGTGCTCCTTCCAGGAAATCTTCATCCAGTTTTTCTATTAAGCGGAATTTATATATAATTTTATCAAATTTTCTAATTTTGATTTTGAATAGTATATATAATTTTTTATTATTGATTTACTATTTTGTTATAGAAAAAGTCCTAAAATTAGTACTTAGAGAAGAAATGATCAAATATGAGTTATTGCATCACATTCGATGATTAAACTATCGTTGCCGATTATAAATGATAGTACCGAAATTAACAAATGGTCGTTGATAAATTTCCAAAATCAATTTTCTAGAAATTTATCCTAAGAGAAATTGAATAACTCTTGTGGCGCCATGATTTTTATTTTTGTTTGAGGTGGGTTTACCCACACCCAAGATATGGAAACAACAATGTCGAGGACGTTCGCAGAGTATCATTGGTCATGTGTCCTTTACCAAAAGAAGATATTCATTATTCTTCAGCTGCCTGGATATATTCAATCACCAGTGTTTTAATCTTCTAATTATATTTACCGTAATTTAGCTAAATTATACCAGCGTGACTGTAATTGATATTTAGTCACATTTTCAGACTTTCTTTTTCACTAGCGTTTATCTACAGCAAATTCTGACCGTCATTCTATTTAGCATATGTTGATGTATAATTTTATAAATTGAAAGTATTTATATTTTTTAGGTTTAGATGCATTCCGATGTTGGTGAAGAGTGTGCCGTTGGTTCATGAATATGTGTAGGGCGTTTTAAGGTTCCCATCCCTAGTAGGCAAGAGGATATATGTGTATCATATTAGCTACAACCGGTCACACAAATAACTACCTAATCAATTTAGAATGCCATTCCTACTTTCTACACATTTCAAGTTGATGTTATGTAATAGTGTCAAAATCTTATACTTATAAGTAATCGAATCAAAAAGAAGTTAGGTGTTGTTTAATTTTTTCGTGAAGGTCGTGCAAATCTCCGGTCATTGTTCTTCAATCTGTGGATATTAGATACATATTATCTAATTATGTATTCGTTTATTAGTATTTAAGAACATTTAAAACCTGCTGTTTGTGAGTAATTCTCATATGCATGGAACTATATATTAATTTAATTAATATAATTTTTATAATACTCCTAATTAGATATTCAACAGGTTGCTTCATATTGTGGATTACTTATGATGTTCTTTTTTATCTTTCTACTGATACCCAAGACTTAATTGATAAAGATTTGATTCTTACAAATATATTAATGACTATGTTGTCACTCCCATAAATAAACATTTAAGCTTAACATGCGATAACTCCCCAAAGTGATACCCATTCACTTATACGTAACCGGATTCGTTTATTTGAAAGTTTTCCTCTAGAACCTTCAGCTGGTTAAGTGGTCATATGACTGATTTAGTAATTGATCAACTAAACTAATTCTTTGCGATTAATGTAACACGAAAATCTGAATTTTATACAATTGGTAACATGTATTTCAGAATCTAAGTTTCGATATCTGACATTTGTGTCTCTTGGAATTTAGAAACACGTCCGATTCTCCAAATAAGTAACCGTCAGAACCGGATTATATACAGACTGAATCTGAAAGTTAACCGTGACGTGAGTACGTCGTGAGTTCGTTGCAATGCTTGTTTACTCCACACTCTCTCTCCCATATTTTGCGATTACTCACATTACCCCTTCTGCATGCTGCTCCCAGGTCAACCTAAATAGTATTAAGCTGGTAAACTTTATCCTATCATAAATTTAACGTTCGATCATTAACCTCATTTCCCTCTTTAATCACAACTGCTTGTTTCATCCAATTCAGTTCTGGGTGGCTTTTGCCAATAGTTCTGTAGAAAGGAAGTTAGATTTTGTGTCATGTACCGGTTGAGCTTCTGTCTCAATCCTCCTAGTGTGACAGTACCGACTCCTCTTGTATCTCGATTCACCCGTTACGCATACTTTGGGTGTGTTAAGGGCGGATGTTCATCTCGATTCTGGTCCGTGAGCCGTTGATACGAACTTTTAGAGCAGACAGCTTTTTAAGGTGGGCCCACTAACGAATTATTAGCTTAGGTAAGATGACATTCTTCTGCATAACTGCTAATATTGATGCAGATAATTTACACGGGTGGGGAGACCTGTCTTTGGAAAATTTACTGAGCGACTTGCCTTATATATTGATATTTATGAGCAGCCTTTAAGACGTGGTAATAGACAATAGATCGCCTCTCATTATGAAAGAGATTTCTATTCCAGCTGAAAGACTAGTGACTAGTCAATTAGTCATATTATCCCAATATCAAACTGAAACCGCTCTCTGACAATCAGCACTCCTCTCTGCCAATCAGAACCACTTTGTGTCATCTAACTGTTTTTTAACAATCTCGATTGTCAAATGTGTCGCTATATAAGCCCAGATCTTCTTTATTTCGCTCATCTTGCCCACACGTATAGCATTCCTTCTGGCTTTTCGGCTGCGAACCATAATCCACTCCAACGCGACTACAGTTTACTTGTTCCACAGTAATCGTCATAATCACTGATGTCTTTTATTGCTAGGGTAGCTACCTGTCTTGTAGACATCTTACTCTTTGTTGAACATGTGCCGTTTGATTTTAACTGAACATACATCTTAATTAGGAACATGTTCACCAGGCTAAATTTTCAACACGTGCTATTTATATTTGATAAATACTTTTAGATTTTAGTCTAAAGAAGCAATCAAAAAATCTTACACCTCTGCTAGTTGAAACTCTTTTCTGTCGGTGATGGTTGTTCCCTCTATGAATGAATCGCTTTTATATCCCTGAATGAACTGATATTGAGGCACGGGGGTGTACCTACATACATGTGCATTTGCCATTTGTACACCAATAAACACTAGGATATGAACTTAGGATGAATCATCTGGATTTATCTGCCAGGCATATATTATTAGTGAGCAATTTATTATTAGTTAGCATCTTTTGAAAGCTATCCAATTCCTTACATCGATTCGAAAACATAGTTTGGCCGTTTGATATCGAGTGGCTATAGTCTTGATTGACATTGTAGGTTATGTTGCAAGTAGCGATGTTCTCAAGGTGTGAAAAGTCTCATGCTGTGTTCCCCTTATCACCTTATCTATAAAGGGTAGAGTATGTGACTACACACCTGTTCACTCTATCTTCACATTCTATTGGGATTTCAGAATGTTTCTCAATAGGTCTCATTCCTACTTTTTCAATGATATTCATGAAACTATCTTGAATCCTATTTCCTCCCGAGTTTTGATGTTCCAGTCCTGTGGTTCTTCGAATCCTATTTCCTCCAAGTTTCTCGTCGCTGTTCGTTGCTTTTCTCCGGTGGTACTGCCAGTTCGTCATCGCTCACTCCCCCCATTCAGTCTAATCTGTAGCTATGAGAGTCTTGCCATATTAGTGTAATTTCACTGCCTACGCCCTAGCTTCACGTCTCCTCTTCACGTACTAGCGTTCCAGTAAAGCTTTCTATACGCAAACCAGAACTAAATCTAAAGTCACAGCAGATCTATAACTAATAACTCTAATAACTCTCACATTGCATTTATGGATTATAACTCTTTTGCAAAATCAACTGTAATTTTAAAAATAGCTAACTGAATTATACGTTTTTGAAATTGACAGAACAATAAAAAATAGGTATAGAAATTATTCAATTGTATAATTATAATTCGATTGTATATTAATTGTCCATTGTATTCATATTTATTCAACGGTTAGTTAGTATGTATGAAGGATCAAGTTAGAGTAGTACCTACTAGGCGCCTAGTTAACCTACGCTAACCTTCCTTAACCTGACTAACCTAGCTTAACCCTTGCTTGCCTGAACCAAAACGCTATACTTCGTACACTCTGTATACTGACAATTAAACTGAATAATGAATATATCACAGACCATATTGGTGATAACATTATTATGTAAATTTGCATGTTTGCGACAGTCTGCATTCTACTTGTTTTTAGTATAACTTCCGTTTTAAAAATACAATTAGTTTAATTCTTTGTGGGACATCCTACACCTCGTCAAGTGATTTAGCTACAAGAGCTAGGTTTTCCTTCAATCCTTTTTCACCCTAATTAATATTGTGAGACATTGTCCCATAGGCGGGTAGATATTTCCTGTCTGGTGAATTTCTACCTAATGTAAGGTTAGGACATTCAGGTAAAATTTACCTTTCGCCTACGTGATTCTCCAGTATGGCATTCACCTTCCCTACTCTCCTTCTTGATCTCAATACTAGCTCGTGACTTTGTTCATTTCCTCAAATTATCTGTGCCTTATATGTCAAATGGGACCAATAGATCTGCCTCTACTTCTAATATTCTTATCTCTCACTATCCCTTTGACTAGCATTAATATTGACTTGTTTTGAACTTACCATGTACCTAATTGATAAAATAAAATCACTGCATAGTCGATTAAAGTAGATGGTTAAATAATTGAAACTATCATCAATAAACGACGATTTGTGAATCTTTTGTCGGATAATAGCGACAAAAGGTTTTAAGAATTTTACATTAAAGTATAATAGCTTTTATCATGATCGTCATTGATGACCTGTCGATCACAATTTTTTTCAATTGGGAACTGTATTTACTTTTGTGTTTTTTTTCTTATTTGTTGTAGTAGAAGTGTATCACATGTGAATGACTTCCACTTAAGTATTTAGCAAATAGTAAATGATATTGTTTTTAGTTTAATGGCCATAAGTACCGCCTCTGCTGAGGTCTAACCTCTCTAGTGCCCTCTGTCACGGAGATCATCTTAGACCAACACTGGCGCCGGGGATGCGACGGTGGCGACCACTTCAACTAAAAACATTGAATGAACACCATCGAACTTTTAATGATTTATAAATTAAGAGTAGTAAATGAATATATTCAAAATTTTATTAATTATTTTGTTCTTGATTTTATTATTGTTTTCAATCGGGGAAAAAGTGGTTTTAAATTATATGGATTTTTTTCAGTTTTTAAATAAATTTCATGTTTAAATTTTAAAAGTAGTAATTTGGTGCATATTAAAAATTTCATTAGTAATTTTATTCTTAAATTTTACATATTTTTTTATTCTTTTTTTCAATTGGTAAAAAGTGGTTTTAAATTATATGGATTTTTTCAGTTGTTATAGAATATCATGCATAAGTTCAAAAAACTGTTAGTTATAAATATTAATACGTTTTAGACTAATTATTGTAATATGGCATTCTTAGCATCCTTTTGACACTGGGGTTAATGCTGTTAGTGTCTAGTCAGCTTTTCTTGCATCCAATTGATTATCGTACAACATGTGAAAATGGAATATGTTTGCTGAAGGTAAGCTGGCATGATGTTAGATATCCTAGGCAATAAAGATTTATTCCTGGGATATTAAGAGAATTTCCCAGGAATAAATTCTTGGCTGGGATATTCCCCTAATATCCCAGGAATAAATCCTTCTTGCCTAGCATATTCACTTAATATCCCAGGAATAAATCCTTCTTGCCTAGGATATTCCTTCAATGTCCCAGGAGTAAATCCTTCTTGCCTAGGATATTCACTTAATATCCCAGGAACAAATCCTTCTTGCCTAGCATATTCACTTAATATCCCAGGAATAAATCCTTCTTGCCTAGCATATTCACTTAATATCCCAGGAACAAATCCTTCTTGCCTAGCATATTCACTTAATATCCCAGGAATAAATCCTTCTTGCCTAGCATATTCACTTAATATCCCAGGAATAAATCCTTCTTGCCTAGCATATTCACTTAATATCCCAGGAATAAATCCTTCTTGCCTAGGATATTCCTTCAATGTCCCAGGAGTAAATCCTTCTTGCCTGGGTTTAACTACCATTTAGAGAAAAGAGACACTCTGATAATTTCACGAAATAGTTTTTAATTTTTAATTCTTTTACAAATGCTAGAAAAATATCAAATTTTTTAGTTCAGTTTGGTGACCGGAATTTAGGAATATTTACAAATGTCACTAGGGTAAGTTCCGAATTAGTGGTCAGTACTACATCTTCGATCGGTCATATAAGAAAAAACAATATAAAAATTGTTATTGTTGTTAAAATAAAATAAAAAATTATTATATTTTTATATAGTTTTTTCTTATATGACCGAAGATGAAGTACTGACCAATAATTTTGAACTTACCCTAGTACATCGCCTACACTCTGAAATGCGGTCAATTGTTTCCGCGTTAAGTTTTTAATTGTTTGCGTCACCGCTAGATGTCACTGTGAGTAACTTAGATTATTTCTGTGTATTAGACTATATAACTATGAATCTGCACAATTTTTTACTCTATTACACTATAATTTTTGGACTGATTTCAATAGATTTGGGGTAATTTTCCAATTTATAATCACCTGCTAAGTTGATTGGGCCATGTATACATTATATAGCTTAATTCAAACAACCCATTAAGTTAATAATTATACATTTCGAATCTCCAACTTGGTATCATGGATACCAACTGAAATAAATAATAAATATATCCCTTTTTCTTATATCCTCGTGGAAAAAGTAGGAGGAGCTTAGCAAAAAGTCTGGTGGAAAGACTTTAAAAAACCCTACGTGTGTACGGCCCTTTATAGTTCAGTTAATTGCGTGCCCTATGATAAATGCATGCAGTGCCAAGACAGTAATTTGAATGTAGTCTCCTAACAAGCCGTTAGAGAGTGGGCGTAGTGGCCCATAATCTGCTATGATGTTACTAGGGGCAGCCGGTGTGTCACGAAGTCATGACAAGGTTCAACTCCGTATCTCCTGTAGATGGTGTGGGCGTGCGGAATTCGGTGCCATCCATGCACTTCGAGTCAGTCCCTCTCCACCGAATAACATCATTTGTTTGTGTTAATTAGCCAGGTAATATAGTGCACTCTGCAGTGATACATTGGGGGGTAACGCACGGATTATGGGACAGTTCCACATCTTCGCTCATATGGGAAAAAACTTTTTAATAAATTTTATTTTTGTTGATATTCATGATACTTGCAGGTATCATGGATACCAATTAAAATTATACTATTATTATATCGTTTTTTTTATATGACCGAAGATGTGGAACTGACCGAAAATTCGTAACTTACTTAAAAATTGTATCTAGTTATTATTTCATGGAACTATTTTCCTTTCTGACTGCTTCCTCCAGTCCCTTATATTTCATTATTTATTTTTCTTTTGACATCACCAATATGGCCTTTGGTTCCGAAACATACGTCAAACCCCTTACATCGATGGTTTCCATTATATTTGGTAAACTGGACCAAAAATTGAAAACGGTCAATCCAGGCAATAAGAATTTATTCCTGGGATATTCCCTTATTATCCCAGGACTAGATCCTTCTTGCCTGGAAGGTTAAAAGTATCTTTTTGTTTTAAGGTTATTTAGAGTTTCAATATGACTGTGGAGAGGCCATTTAGTACCTCTATTAAAACAACAGTGCGATAAATATCGATTGTATGGACTAAAAACAATAACAACTGTTTGTGTGTGTGTTTGTGTGTGTGTTTGACACCTGCTCATCAACACAAAAGGGGGGAGAGGGGGCTGGGGGGTTCTCCTATGGGGGTGTTTTTTTCTATGGGGGCATTGAGGGGTAATTTTAAGGGATAGAATAGGGTATCTGTTATTTTATTTATTATTAACTAATTTTTTTACCATATTCTTTTATTAGGTAAAAACTGTTCGACATAAAATCAAATTTAGATCTTAAAGAAAGAATATAAAATTTCAATTGGAAATTTGGAATAATTTGAAGTTTTATTCCGAATTCAGATTTTTAAGTAATTAATTGAATAATTTTTATTGATTTTTTTATTGGTTGATATTATTTTTGTATTTTTCGTAGTATTTAGATTGATTTACTAGATCCACACTGTAGCTTTCTTGCATTCATGAACTCCTATATAGTTAGTTTCTATGATATTTCATAGTTGATACTTAACGTTATAATGTTCATATCAATATTATATTCATATTGACCTTTGTATAAAATTTACATTATTTTTTTTATCTCTTTTATTACGTAATCGATTTGGTCTATTTATTGATGATAATTTATTACACATACGAACTTAAATATAATGGAAAAATTAAAATATTGATTCACATATAAACTGAAAATATAAATAGTGACAATTCACATTTTTTGGAATCAAGATGTGAATTAAATAAAGTTTCAATAGATTTCCTCTATTTTAATTCGATTTTTAATACTAAACTATTAAAATTTTCATCTGGTATGTAATTGGCATATGGTAATTTTCGCCCTGCCCGATTTTGACGAACGTGGTGGTTGAATGAGAAGTCCACGGACTGACTCTACCACATTTCAATACTTGCCTAGGTATTGCAATTTTTTTTATATTGCTTTCAAAAAATTATTTTAACCAAAAAGTAAAGAGAATGAAATGAATATTGGATATTGATTATGAATATTTAATATCATTATTGAAGAATAGAAACTAGTTTTAACAATTAAAATAGATAAAAAATATATGTCGTTAATATAGTATTAGTTTAATAGCAAATTAATTATATATAATTAATTGCATGTTACATCTGTTACAGATTTCTAAAATTAATATATTAGTTTACTGTATAATTACAGTTTTAATATCATATAGAAAATACATTTTTGCACAACACTAAAATCGAATTTTCAGTATAATTTATTTTAAATACTATAGTCACTTGTAGCGGCAATAAGATATCTGTGGCCATCTAATGGCTATGTTTATTATCAATAAAACTACTCGTAAATTGCTATATTCAACTAAAAGCATATATGTAACTATAATGATTTCTGTTCAATGGTAATAGACCCGATTTGTGTTAATTTATATGATCATATTTTGAGGAAATATTCAGTATTATCCTGGTTAGTTATTTTTAAGCAGTTCAGAAAGTTAAGACCAGACAGCATGGTAGAAATGTTAATGTTGGTAGAAATGTTGAATGTTGGTATTAAAATGTTAATGTTGATGAAAATTTTAGATGTTGGGGGAAAAATGTTAAATGTTGATAAAACTGTTAATGGTGATAAAAATGTTAATGGTGATAAAACTGTTAATGGTGATAAAACTGTTAATGGTGATAGAAATGTTAATGTTGATAAAACTGTTAATGGTGATAAAAATGTTAATGGTGATAAAAATGTTAATGGTGATAAAACTGTTAAATGTTGGTGAAAAATGTTGATAAAAATGTTAATGTTGATAAAAATGTTAATGTTGATAAAAAGTGTCGTAGATTATCTCTCTACAATCTGTTTGTAGAATACATTTATTGCTAGTGACCTAATTGTGAAGTTTTATTGCCATATGTTAATATAGTATTTATGTTCACAATATGAGGGTAGGTAGATTAATTAGGGTAAGTTCTGAGTTGTCGGACGGTTCGATATTTTAGATCATGTGGGAATAATCATATAACAATTATTAAACTTTCATTACTTTAATTATTATATATTTTTTTCTCTATGTGATCGATAATGTGGACCCGTCCGATAATTCGTAACTTACCCTATTATGAATATAGTTTTGAAATTATATAAAAAATAATAATTCAATTAGCTATTGGAAATAAGTTTTATTTTTTCTTAATAATTCATTAACAGTACACATCAATTTTTATTTTATTTTATAGATCAGTAAGAATAATCTTTTCCCTTTCATTGTTTTCTTTTTTTGCATTCGCACAAATTTGTTTCTTAACTCGATAACCCGAATAGAAAAACACGCGTAAAATTTTAATTCGGTTCGAAACATCACAACTAATTCAGCCAGTCAGCAATTTTCTGATCCCCCGAATCTTTATTGATAAATTGAAGCTTATGCTTTCCGGGCAATTTTTCGGTTTCGAAATCCCGTGTTTCCGCAGATTTAATTTCAACTCTATTTAATCCAGTGTAGATAGAGTGATTCTGAATCTTTCGGTTGACTGCGCCCTAGTCTGCAGTTGATAGATTTAGAGCAGGTATCTACTGCTCTAAAACCCCCTGATAGATTGTAGAGCAGGTAACTACTGCTCTAAAACCCCCTGATAGATTGTAGAGCAGGAAACTACTGCTCTAAAAACTCCTTAATAGACTGTAGAGCAGGTAACTACTGCTCTAAAACCCCCTGATAGATTGTAGAGCAGGTAACTACTGCTCTAATACCCCCTGATAGATTGTAGAGCAGGTAACTACTGCTCTAAAACCCCCTGATAGATTGTAGAGCAGGTAACTACTGCTCTAAAACCCCCTGATAGATTGTAGAGCAAGTAACTACTGCTCTAAAACCCCCTGATAGATTGTAGAGCAGGTAACTACTGCTCTAATACCCCCTGATAGATTGTAGAGCAGGTAACTACTGCTCTAAAAACTCCTTGATAGACTGTAGAGCAGGTAACTACTGCTCTGAAACCCCCTGATAGATTGTAGAGCAGGTAACTACTGCTCTAAAATTTCCCTGGTAGATTGTAGAGCAGGTAACTACTGCTCTGAAAACCCCTTGATAGATTGTAGTGCAGGTAACTACTGCTCTGAAAACCCCTTAATAGACTGTAGAGCAGGTAACTACTGCTCTAAAAACTCCATGATAAATTTTAGAGCAGGTAACTACTGCTCTGAATGTAGAAAGAATTTTTCTGCTGTAAACGTGTTTTTGAGAACATTTCATATTTTTCATAGGATATAATATGAATGAAATGAAGAAATGCTAAATAAATAAATTTTTATCATATATCAATTTTCTGAAGTAAAAATGAAGCTCGCTTTATTGATTTTTCTAATCATGATTTTTTATTGGATATGTGCCATTTCTTGGAAGATAAAACATATTGATCGGGCGGGCGGGCAAGATGCTGTTAAATATACTACTGACTCCTCAAATTAATGGTCTTGTACTCTTTTTGTCGGCAGTGGATTGATGGACTTGGTTGTATATGATCAGACATCATCAGTCACGATATGGCCTGGAAAGATACTATAAGCTCTCTATAAACTAAATATGTTAATAAATGTGGTTATTTCACGTAGTGGGTTCTTCGAATGAGGGTTTGACAAAGGCCCCCCATCCCGTCTCTCGTACTTCTGAGGTTTACATCTGACTGCTTTCTCTACGACAACGGAGACAACCTACCTACCTACCTTCCTACGGATTCAACAGTCTCGCAATAACAACATGCAATAATATTTATTTCAAATAAATTCTAAAAGGAATATCTTTGACTTTTGCTGATTCTTTTCCTCGGCTAAAAATAATATTTGTAGTTAGAATGTTGCATAATTGTTGTGCATGTTCTATATACTTATTTTTCTTAGTCAGTCCTCAAGTTATGCGTGACTGTACTTTTTAATTGACTAGTTTGGCTGTGCCCTCTAAGAGATGACTGTAACTAGAACTTTCAAGGGGGACTCAAAATCATGGGAATGGAAAACCTAAAAATCTTCAAATTGGATAAAAATAAATGGATAACTGGATTTTCCAAGTAAAATGGAATATTTTGCAGATACAAAATGCTTTGAATTTAAAGTAAAATATATATCACTTCAGTTTGCTATTTGGTTTATAGTATTTTTTTTAGATATATTATTTTTACTCTTTGATTATTTTATACATTATAATAGTTCCGAAAATATTCACAATATTGTTTATTCTTTAATGGACTTTAAGGAAAGACTTACTATGAAAGTTACTAAAGGTCAAGGACATTCATAAGGCCTTCTGACGTCATCAGTGACTATAATAAATAATATGTGCGATAATTAACTATATAAAAATATCTATAAATGACTTATTCGTTTTTACCTACCTTCTGGCTATAGGGTAAGTTACGAATTATCGATCGGTTTCACATTTTCGATCACAAGAAATTTATTTTATAATTTTTATTTTATTTGGTATCCATGATACCTGCAGGTATCGTGGATACCAAATTATAGTTTTTTCTTATATGACCGAAGATGTAAAACTGACCGATAATTCATTCCTTACCCTATAGTGTCAGGCCGTGCCATCATAGGTGGGTTGCTAATTTCCTGCAGTTCCCTATGAGTTTTTGTGTGGGTGGCTGAGGTATGTCACCAATGTACAGTCTTAGGTCAAAAGAATTTAGATATTAATTCACCAAGAAATACTTAGATTTCAAACCATATATGGATCAAAATGATTATAATTATCAATTTATTTAATAACATTTGAAAATTAATTATATTAATTTAACTATGTAACTAAATTATTTTAAATGATCATTTATTTCCAATTATAAATAAATTGATACATATGATAAATCTACTTTTTAGATAAATCTACACAAACTAATGTCTGTTTAATAATTCAAATAAGATTTCCCGGCAGTTGGTGACATTTTTCGGCTTACGGGCCAGGTCACAGTGTATGCCTATAAGATATGCCTATTACTCTATAGGCTCGAACATCTGCTCTTTTCTCACATAATGACATTGTCTGCATGTGTACTTCCTACATATTGTGTACATTTTATACCAGGATATCAACTAAAATGCATCCCAAATCTATAGGTAAAATCTACTTTTTTTTCCTGTAAAAAATGAAAAGGTTAACCATAATACAATAACTACAAATATTACCTGCATTACCTATAAATTAATCTTTTACCTTCTTTAGTCTACTTTATTTATTCAATCATTATGGTTCTACCATTAAATAAAATCTCGATCACAACTAATTTTTAAAATTTCTTAGGGTAAGTTACGAATTATCGGTCAGTTCCACATCTTTGGTCATATAAGGGAGTACGATATAATAATTATTATTTAATTTCTATTATTATATCGTTTTTTCTTGTATGACGGAAGATGTGGAACTGACCGACAATTCATAACTTGCCCTGTATGTAAACGCACTGGAAAGTTTTTTCTCTTTGAATTCTGTAAAATCTCTAAACGAGAACAAAAAAAAATTAGAATTCAACTATTTATATTGATATACCTATACAAAAGATGCATTATCTAATATGCCTTTATTGATTTACTTATAATTGTTTTAAAAGAAATGAAATACATGGTGAACATATAGCAGTAATTATCGAATTTCTGGTCAGCATTCCTAAAATCAAAATGAGTGTAAAATCCCCCCAAAAAAGTAAAATAATTCAAGAAACAAATCCTATAAGATTGGATATATCCCTAGAATGAAAAAAATCCTAAAAGAAAGAAAGAAATCCTATAAGATTGGATATATCCCAAGAATGAAAAAAATCCTAAATGAGTGAAAAATTCCTATGTAGCGAGAAAAAAGAGAGTTATGTCTACCTTTTTTATTTCCTTTAACAAGTGTAGCAATCATTAATCAGTCTCCGAGTGTTGACACTTTAAAGCGTATGTCATGAAATATCATTCCCAAGGGACCTAAAAATGCCTGGAATTGAAGGTCTGACCTTGCTTGACCTGCCTACTTATAAAATACTTAATATGTCTATTAATATATAGAATATTTAATTGTATACTTTGTCTTATGTGTTTGAATGATTATTATGGCCATGGTTCTCTATAGATGTATAATGGAAATAGATTTTAAGTACATTTTCATGGAAACACTAGTGTTCCCCGCCTTTTGCCGGAGTGGTCCACTCGGGTACTAACATTAAACAGGAAGGCCCGTGGTGTCATCTTCCAATGAAATATAACCAACTGCACCCGAAACTGACCTACCTTCTTTAAACTTTTGAGAAGTTAATTATGTCCTCAACACTCTTCTTAGGTTCACGATTCTTTCGCTTCTCATTTTACAAAATGGCAGGGTTTAAATTCAGTGACATTCATTTTGTATTCTAATTTACAAATTCATCATCCAAATGCCACTTTTTATTCTTTGTTTTTGACAAAGATATTTTTCATTTACTTCCTTTTTAATCTCCCTACTTCTTTTTTCTCGCTACTTTCATTTCCTATTGATTTTACTAGATTATCCAATTCATTGTTTCGAGTTGATTGTTCGTGTATGAGAGTGTTCGGTAAAGCAGATCCATGCACGGACATCTGCTCGAGCACTCCACCCTCACCATCTTACGCACAAGAACACTGCAAGAGCAGCTGCTATCAACTCCAGCCCCTAGCCTTGACCTAGGTATTTTACAGGATAGAAATAGAAACTCACCCCAGATTTAAAGTTAACGGTTGTCCCTGCGGAAATAAATTCATATCACCCCTGAGGATTACCCGCTAGATCTGATTAAGTAGCGACTGTTCTGTCGTCAGAGCATTATTGTGTCAAGGGTCATTTTGACTATTGTCACTCACTCAGATTGTCCCTCATTGTCCTCTTTCCCTGTCTAATTGTTCTCCAATTCGTTGTGTGAGGTCACAGATTTACCCAGGAAAGAAGGGTTTATTCCTGGGATATGAAGGGAATATCTCGGATATAAACCATTCTTGCCTGGGTAATATATCCTATAAAAGTACCTCTATTAAATTAAAGAGTTTTCATGAAATGTAATTAGTCATTGAATTAGGTGATTCTGATAATACCAAAACAAATGGGTAAACTGTTGATTATCAACAGAAAGGTGGAGTATTCAGAACTCAACGTTATTGTAATCCGTACCTACCTTTTCATTATTATACAAATAGTTTTTTATAAAATCGTTCATTACTTAATACGTTCGTCCAAATACAGTAGTGCAGTACATTAATTAATATATCTTTCTAATTTTTCCTATTCTAAGTAAACTAGGTACTTTTCTCAAGTCTCTTCAGGCTGGTGTAATTACTTTGCGTCTGACCCAATGTTCAATAACTGGTGATCTTATCTTCGCAGCTGCATTGTCTAGGTCTCTCTGCTGTAATCTGGTCACAGGGTGTCCGGTAACAAGAACTGTACGAAGACTTAATACTTACCCTGTTTTCACTGGTTAATCAGTACCATTGATTATGTCATCAAAGATGAGCACTGCCATGAGGGAAAGTTATGAGCTTCCAAGATCAACCCTCGGTTAATCTTCTATGTTTCACCATAACTTTTTAGGTTTAACAATGAATTATGTGTCCTTGCAATATTCCTGTGTTAATCATTTAACGGGGTTCTTTTATTATAACGATATGCAAGCTTTAAAATACATTTTAGCTTATCCATGACATGAAGTGTTCCAGTATAACCCAAGATGTCCCGAGTGTCCTAAAACTCCTACCTAGTATAACCCAAGATGTATCGAGTGTCCTAAACTCCTATCTATTATAACCAATGATGTCCCAATTTAAACCAGAATGTCCAATATGACCCAAGATGTCCCGATACGAACCATACTGCCCCAATATGACCCAAGGTGACAAAATTTGACCCAAGATGTCCGATATGATCCAGGGTGTCCGAGCAAACCCTCTACACTGAAGAATGAATGCTGTGTTCTCATATTTTACTTCCTTACCTTACTTCTCTGCCAGATCCAAAGATAACGAATCTGGTGACACTATACTGAATGAAACTGAAAATAACATTATTTCTTACATAATAACACTATTAATAACATTTTCATAATTAGAAAGTTACTTAACTCTGATATTTATTGTTACACAGCATCTCTAAAACTTTCTTAAATAGCAACAGTCTGCATTATTAAATGATATGTGAAAGTATAGGATTATTTTTAGCCATAATGATTTCAAATACTTTATTTCATATCAAGTACTTTATTTCATTTCAAGTACTTTATTTTATATTACGTAAATAATTAATAAAGCTACATTTCTGCCTATTTTTACATATGGTCTACACGTGTGTATACCTTTTCGATAAACGCGAAGGTTTGCAAAGTATTTAAACTATCTATTCACCTATACCTTATCTTGTTAACCATCCTGCGGATATATATAATAATATGAACTCTCCACAGTTAGCTGTAGTAAATATAAACTTTAATTTAAAGCTAAATAGTTTTTCATAACAATCATGATTTTGTAGTATATTACGAATTTGATGTTATATTAGTTTCAGTGATTTTGTAGCTCTTCCATCTAGAGTACAGTGACCTTAATTTGATTGTACAACGGACACTCTGAACCTTCTCTCTTAATTACCAGAACTCCACGGACTCAACTTACACGATTTGGCTCTCTGTTTTCGTTATTTATTCTTATTTTATTTCTTCCCTTGGAGTTATGTTCTCTGCTGGGTTTACGTTAATATATAAAATGAGTTTGAATACTCTATTTTGTTTAGTGATTGATATGAACGGGATATTAGCCCGAGACAGTTCAAATCATACTGAATTGCGTTATAATTAATATGGAAGCTATGTCCATTCCAATAATGAAGTTATAAATGCCAATAATAGTCTCCAGTCGCATTTAATCTAAGGACAATAACTAAATTCGGTGAGGTACACAGAAATTAGTATTTCGTGGAGACTGACTATTAGGGTGTAGTGGAAATTACCAACTAATAATATTTTGATGTGTTTTTTTAATAGCTAAATTAAATTTTAATTCGATATTTAATTACATATGGTAATTAAAACTTTACATCATAGGATCTATTAATTCAGTGGAATATTATGGTGTCCCAGGGAGAAAGATATTGTGGGGCCATAGAAGATTAGATGAGCACCCTCTCAATCTTCTATGGCCCTACCATATCTTTTATATGGGGAATTATGTGTTTTGCCTTTATGCAATGTATTTTTAAAATATTTGTTGTCAGTTTGAAAATAATATTCCTATGCAATAACATTGTGTTCTAAACTAAAAAAATCTGCTGAATTAAAAACTTTGTACAGTTCAGTAATCCCTATTTTTCAAATTATATTTTCTATTATTTTATTAACTATATTTCTCTTTAAATTGCACATCATTCTATTCAATTAACATTTTTCTGTGTTCTATTTAGTGTTACGCTTTATTACAGATAGCTTTAATTATATAATTTTGCAACTATATAAAATAGTTACCCATCTAATATAAAGTCAGTGTTCAGTCACCCTAATTACTAGAATGGGAAGCAGCGGTCTTTACTTCCTACCCCCGTCACCAGAGGTCGCTATATAACATACTATCAACTTATTTAAACAAAGAACCAAGTGTTTGTTATAAAGGGTTGTGACAATATACTTTTCAAGTCATTTAAGAATATCCTAAAATATATAGTATCGAATACTCTATACAGCTGATTTAGAACGATTCAATACTGTTTAATTCTGTCAGTCTATACTATTTTCGTGATCTATGATATTGAAAGCATATTGTCACAACCCTATTAATATCTAAAGTAAATAGGTTCTGAATTCTCTGTGCTGGCTATTTCGCAGGTAGGTACCTACTTCATGGTGGCGAATAACTGCTCCCTTATCAAGCCACAATGTGTCTATTAAAACGTGACATGGAATCGTAATGACCTTATATAGGTGTTCAACATTATAGGTCATTTGATAAAAATTATAAATAAACATTGATTTTAAGGTTAGGGTCTATTTAGTTAGTTTTTTAATTGAAATATTAGTCCAGATTGATAAAAAAAAAATTAAATCAATTTTTTCATGTTAGAGTGTACTTTATTCGCTGATTAGTCAGTTAATTATTAGGTATCTGTAAATATGATAATTATTGGTATTTATATCTTTATAAAGATATGAAACCTTTGCGCTTTATCTTCTACGTTAAAATGTGTAGCTTAATTTCTACTATAGCAGACTGCACATTAAATTAAAGCTACTTAAATTGAACTCTCTAAATAAGTTTCCTTTTCCAAATTGGGTTTGTTTCCTGCCTGCCTAATTAGTTTCCATTAAGGAAACATGAAGTAGTATCCTTCTGACCGTAACTAAATACGAGAGTTACCCCTAAAGCATAGAAAACGGAAAGATCTTAATATTAATGATTGTTTAAATGAAAAGTACCATATCTAACTATGACTATTATTTAACTGATATATCAGCGAATTGAGATGTTGTATACTGATTTAGAGAAAATGTATGGATATACAAAGTTACAAAAAAATTCATGATTAAATTTCAATATATTAATATTCTATTAAAGGTACACATTTTAAGTAATATATTTAACTTTTCATTTCCGTATTGGTGTAAGTATTACTTAAATCAGCTACGCATTTTTGCTTAATGCTGCCTCAGCTGATTTCCTCACATGTTTACACTAAATAAAAACACTTCTACCACTGCCTACTACAGAGCTAATTAAATCTGTAATTCATCAATACATTTAATGTACTTTTTGTTTGTAAATAAACAAATGAGTGTACAGTACATGCCGTGTATGGCAGTAGGTAGCTTGTTCTGCATACGTTACTAATTACTAAATAGGTGCAATTTAATAATATACTGAGGCGAAGTAAATGAACGATTCACTGTCCTCAGCACAGTTTTTGTAATAGTGAGCATGTTTAATTTTTTTTGTATATAATGAGCAGCATATGGTAAAGGTAAACATTCATGATAAAGTCCTTATAGAATATACTCTGAATATTGTTTTATTTGTTTCAAGTATTTATTATAGTTAGTTTTATAAAAAAATATACAAGCTATAAGCCCACTATGGTACATATTGTTGATGGTATCTTTTATTTGCTTTTAATTGTACTTTTAGATATAGTTATATAAATGTATTTAGTACTGACCAGCTATTTTTTTACTCACTTTGATGACACACTAGCAATAGTTACTCACACACTGGCAATAGTAACTCACTCACTGGCAATAGTAACTCACTCACTGGCAATAGTAACTCACTCACTGGCAATAGTAACTCACTCACTGGCAATAGTAACTCACTCACTGGCAATAGTAACTCACTCACTGGCAATAGTTACTCACACACTGGCAATAGTAACTCACTCACTGGCAATAGTAACTCACTCACTGGCAATAGTAACTCACTCACTGACAATAGTAACTCACTCACTAGCAATAGTAACTCACTCACTAGCAATAGTAACTCACTCACTAGCAATAGTAACTCACTCACTAGCAATAGTAACTCACTCACTAGCAATAGTAACTCACTCACTAGCAATAGTATCTCACTCACTAGCAATAGTATCTCACTCACTAGCAATAGTAACTCACTCACTGGCAATAGTAACTCACTCACTGGCAATAGTAACTCACTCACTGGCAATAGTAACTCACTCACTGGCAATAGTAACTCACTCACTGGCAATAGTAACTCACTCACTGGCAATAGTAACTCACTAACTGGCAATAGTAACTCACTCACTAGCAATAGTAACTCACTCACTAGCAATAGTAACTCACTCACTAGCAATAGTAACTCACTCACTAGCAATAGTAACTCACTCACTA
Organism: Caprella mutica; assembly: GCA_947561585.1. Classification (NCBI taxonomy): domain Eukaryota; kingdom Metazoa; phylum Arthropoda; class Malacostraca; order Amphipoda; family Caprellidae; genus Caprella; species Caprella mutica. The sequence goes on from CANNZV010003988.1 coordinate 68,190, forward strand.
GCAATAGTAACTCACTCACTAGCAATAGTATCTCACTCACTAGCAATAGTATCTCACTCACTAGCAATAGTAACTCACTCACTGGCAATAGTAACTCACTCACTAGCAATAGTAACTCACTCACTAGCAATAGTAACTCACTCACTAGCAATAGTAACTCACTCACTAGCAATAGTAACTCACTCACTAGCAATAGTAACTCACTCACTAGCAATAGTAACTCACTCACTAGTAATAGTAACTCACTCACTAGCAATAGTAACTCACTCACTAGCAATAGTAACTCACTCACTAGCAATAGTAACTCACTCACTAGCTATAGTAACTCACTCACTAGCTATAGTAACTCACTCACTAGCAATAGTAACTCACTCACTAGCTATAGTAACTCACTCACTAGCTATAGTAACTCACTACCAATAGTATGTAGTACTAAATAACTCACTACTAATAACATATGACTACTACTGGCCCCTAGTGTTAGTGTTTGACACTAAGTGTAAACAGATAAACTTAGGATTTAATTAAAGAGACTAAGGAATTATATGTAATAGATGCATATATTCTAGTAAGCAAGATCACTTCGAAATCCAATTAAATCTATACATTAAATATATTTTCCAATCGAAAAATGAATGTTTTCTTATTTTTGTTTCAGGTACGTGGTCACTTACGAACTTATGTCTTTCGGAAGGTGATGGGAAAATTGGTAATGTATGTAATTTATTCGTATAGAGTTAGTTAATGATTTATTTCATGTCAAGGCTTGTCATTGTCCGTTTGCTTTGACCTGGCTTAGACTGCAGTGAAAGCGTGAGACGGAATAGAACACTCTGTTTTGTGTGGCACAGAAACGAACACCGATTGTGTTAGTGAGCCAAGTTAGTTTCGAACACATTGTGGTTGAGTTTTGAACACCTTTTACGGTTTGAACTTTGAAGTTTTGAACACTGTTCCTCTTTTTGGAACTTCAGAAACAAGTTCTATTTTTCTATTTCATACTGCAGTAGAGTTTCAGTTTTTCCTTTTGAGTAAAATCTTCAAATCTGAAGTACAGGTCAAAATTCCCGGGGACATGTCAAACTTTTGGATATTTTTCGAAACTTTCTCCTGGACATTAGTCTAGTTTGTTCGAGTTGACACATTTCGGAGTGGAATGCATGAATTGCAAGCTATTTGCCAGGTATCTACAGCTATCCTAAAGGGGGCCGTGTTTTGAACAGCAGTTGTCAGGGGGAGGGGGGTTGACGGGGGGCTTGATATAGAAGGGTGGAGGAGGGAGGGAGGGGGGAGGGGGTCTATAGCTCGCGATTCTATGGAAAAACAACTAAGGAAATAATAGGATGAAGGAGGAGAGGATAATCTATGAACAAAAATGAAAAGAAACGTTGATAGATTTTCCAAACCATATTGGATGGTTCTCTATTGATTAATATTGGTAGCTAAAATTAACAAATGTGGCTGTATTTACAGTTTTTATACGGCAGGTATCTCTTTTGGCGACAGTGTTATAATTTGTTTTCGCGAAAGTAAGAAGTAGAATATAACAAGGAGTATATGTATAGCGGTGATAGCAACTTGTTTTGACGCAATTCTACATATACTCGCTATTGATTTACAATGTGTCCTATATCAAATGGATTCTACTTTATTCTTTGTGAGTGCTTTCACACAGCTGAAATTGAATGTAACTTTAAACGTTAGCAATTAAAACCAATTGTTTAGTTGTTTCTACGGGGCATTTATAGTCAAAAGGAGTAACTACTTAAAATCACGTAAAATATGTACTTTATTTCCAAATAGTTTGATGACTTCTTCTTCCAGTCCCTTGTACTTAATTTCCTTTTCGACGACAGTGATATGACCTTTGGTTCCGAAATAGACGTTAAATTACGTAATAAACTATATAATTATTTCATGACTTGAAATACATTTCTTTGAATACAAATTTTGAATAGCGTATAATATATCTTTTTTTATTTTAATAATATTAATATCACATAAACTTAGTTACAAGTTATCGGACAGTTCCACATATTCGATCATAGGAAAATATAATATAATTATAAAAGTATTATTATATAAAATGAATTAATAATTATTATAAAAACTTTCTAATCGAAAATGTGGAACTTCCGATATCTCAGAACTAACCCTAATTATTTTTGAACGAAAGCAATAGGTGTGACAAACATGAATAATTTGAGAAATGATGTACGAATGAGAGAATGAAGAAGGGGTGATAAAGAATGGGAGAATAAGAAACAGATGTTAATGATTGATAGACAGGAGGAGAATAAAAGAAGAACTATGAAGATTATATAACCCCAACCAACTAATGGTTATTCATATTAATAGATAAATAAAATTTGAAATGTTTCCATTCATTTGAAGTTGTTCATCATTATTCCTTTATATTAAATATCTAATAAAAAGATAGAGCATAATAATAATAAAAGTAGATGATAGAAGATGCTGTAGAAAAATATTTAAATATAAATATAATATTTTCAATAAATATATTATTTTATTTATTCATTTTGAAGTATTTTAAAGTTACTATTAATGTTGAATTTAACGATAATATTAATCTAGACTTCAAATTTGATAATGAACTTTTAAAATATAGGTACCAAATTATAAAGTTATTTTAAAGGAATTGTATTCAAATGCTGGTAGTTATGTCCACAGACTGAATTTCTCCATCATATTGCTAGATATAATGAATTAAACTGATAAAAGTAAATAAAAATATAAATAAAAATATTTATTAAAAGTAAAAATTAAAAAAAATTTCATCAAAAGTTAATATCAAAAATATTAATTTAAAAAAATTACATTGATATAGGTAATTCTGTCTTTTTCTATTTAATTTGAGGACATTTCCACCAAATTCAGTCATTTATTCTTCACTCTTTGAATTTTTTCAAGAGTGTTCAAATAAGTACAGCTAAGCAATTCAGACGAGTCGTTAACTCTACTGAAGGCGCTATTGCGACTGTATCCCGTCTAGAAAGTTATTCATATCGACTCTTCTTCCGGTCAATCGAAAGCTATGGGACAGCATCTGCTTGTCCTCTGTCCCTTTTGTCCGCCATATACTCTTCGTCAGTTCTATTTTTAAATTTCATTGGTTTGGATTTTAGAAATATAATGACAAAGGGTTGAATATTGGTTAATGAAAATGAAAATATTTATTGAAAAAGAGTATAAAAGAAAATTTATTCATGGATTCAAGCCCTTTTATAAGTAAAAATTACTTTTCGGGTTAAGTATGGTGCATGAATACTGTGTTGGTTGAATACCAACCATGTTGTACGTTAACATTCTTGTTGAATATTGTTAGGATATTGGATTCAGATTGCAACTGTTATTGGATGTGGGTTGGAATAATCTTGATTATTGGTTTTAAAGTCTTCAGATGTTGGTTTGATATCGATTCAAATCTGACCCCCTTACCTAGAAGCGGTTTTGATTACGTTGTGATATTGGCTTAACATCGGGTTGATATTGGTACATAGTAAAGCTGTTATTTTATTAGCTGTTTTATCTTCTCGTCAATAATGACTTGGTCGCTTATGCCGAATCAAGCAAAGTATCTGGCACGCAGCCAGATTATTGACTGAACCACCAAACAGATTATCGCGATATTAGCCCAATATTCCTCTGGTAGTTGAGATGGAATAAAAAGAGAGGGGATGATAAATGAAATGACTGAGGGAGTATACTTGCGCTTTTTTATACTTGCGCTTTTTTATACTTGCGATATCAATCAATAAGTTTACAGTGTTTACTTACACATTCATTAATTTAAAGTTAAAAAAGAATAAAAAACCGTATTTTTCATATATTCGTTTATCAGAAGAATATGGGGTAAGTTACGATTTGTCTTTCGGTTGCACATTTTCGGTCATGAAAGAAAAACGATATAGTAATACTTATTTATCTTTTATCTTTATTGGTATCTGTGATACCTGAATGTATCATGCATACCAATAAAAGTAACGATTAAATAACAATTACTACTATATCGTTTTTTCTTGTAATTCCGAAGATTTGAAACTAACCGATAATTCGTAACTTACCCCAAGTACATAAAGGTTGTTTTTACCGATAATATCCATTGTATTTCATTTAATGTTTAGTAGTTGCTAATCTTTATCCTTTTTGCTTCTCCCACATCCCCTCTATTCCCCTCTACCTTCTAACACTCGGCCCAATTAGCCCTCTAAAATACCTAATTAGAAGCACGTATCGAAGCTAGGAGTAAACAACTTCTACATATTAATATATTTTAAAATGTATTTCTGGCCAATGATTTACCGTGCTAAAGATTTAATTAGTTAATCTACTTTATAAGCAACGAAAGAAAATATTGATCCGAAATATAAATTATTAACATGTTATGAAAATTAGAAAATGTTTATTGCCTCCACTATTATTTAGCACGCTAGTTAATTAAATGTGAATAAATGTATCTTTAGCTCTATCGACAGCGTCGTAGCTCATCTTCAGAATATGTGTCAAAGCCTTAATATATGTGTTCAAGGTAAATAAATAAGCATGTGTTGGCAGTACGGTTATGCTCAGGACTGTACCTTCATTTTAACCCTGTATGTTGTGGCTAGGGGTATGACTGTATATTTAATTACTGACTCTGAAGGTGTTTAAAAGGAGTTGATTTTGAAATGGTTTCAAAGAGGGTGTTAATAGGTAGCAAAAGAAACAGCTTGCTTCCCCTGTCACTGACCCAAACGCTATTTGAAATTAATTAAAATAGAGTTTACTAACTCTATTGGCTTTAGCGAGTTTGTAGGTAGAATCTATTGAATTTATTACTATATTCATATGGAAATAATATTTATATTTATCATTATATATATATTTTTAAACCTACTGGTGGTAGGTGACTTAGTTCATGTAGCTACTTTTCTTCCTGACAGCTTCTTCCAATCCCTTTCATTAATTTCCGTCCGCTATCAGCTATCCGACGTTAAAACCCTTACTAAATTAAATATATTTATTCACTAATCATATTTAAAATACGCATTTTGCTCCCCACCACTTCTTCACCAAGCGTTCTCTCTAATGGTGACCATTCATCAAGTCACCACCGTATTGTTTAGTCGTTTCGAGTGATTTGTGTATTGGGACAAACTTCACACTACTGTCCTCAGAATATGCAAAAACATTTTACTCTGCCACGAACGGGTTACAATTTTCTGGAACACAGCAGATCTGTATTACCAAATTATTTAAATTTATTTGAAGCTCTAGAAGTGATAAAATTTCTACCGAAAAAAAAACACACAATCCGAATAAAAATATGAACTGTAATTCTCTTTCTTAAATTCCACACGTTTATATAAATCTTATTTAAATGATCCCAAAAGAATCAAAATTATTCGATTGTACATCTTTAATTTTTTTTGATGTAGCAATCCCTGCCTCTCATTTTAGAATATCACTTTGAACACACATACACAGTTCAAATGATGATGAGGTCTGTACTCAAGTGTTCGGTATTAGAGTAGATGTGACAATGATGGAGAAGTTTGCCGATATTACCGATGCGTAGCACTTATACGCACCATTGCATGTCGATAGCGTCCCATTACGCCCATAGGTCATCTATGAATATACTGGCCCTACCGTCACAATTCCAAAAAATCTTTCGAATTATCGGTCAGCTCCACATCTTCGGTCATATAAGAAAAACTGTATATAATATTTTTATTGTTATTGGTATCCATGATACCTGCAGGTAGCAAGGTTACCAATTAATTAAAAAAATAGTAATTACTATATAGTTTTTTTTATTCAAAGATTCAAAATCAACGGGAAATTCATATAATTAGAGTTTAAATAATCTCCAATAGTATTTTTTTATGTATCCGAAGATGTAGAACTGACCGATAATTCGTAACTTGCCGTCTTGCTTGAATAATCCTCATACAAATAGTAGAATAAGCTGTTCAAGGCAATTCAATTATTCAAATTATCCTTTTCAAGTTACTAATCACTGTAGACAAACAACTTTGCCATCCACCTGCTTTATGTCTTAATTGATTTCAGGTGAACCAAGTCAGGGGATCAAATGTCCTTTTAAACTAAAGATCACATCAATTATTCTAATGTTGAAGTATTGATTACTTTGTCATAGTCTATGCTAAGTTATTGATTCGCTAATTAGTTAATAGTTTAACTGTAAAATGTATCTTGTTTAAGTAATTAATTATTAACAAATGTATCTATGAGCATTGTCACTGACTGGTTGTGGGTGACTTTGTTCATGGAGCAACTTTCCTTTCTGACTGCTTCTTTGAGTCCCTTGTATTTAATTTCTTTTTGACGTCAGCGATATGGCCTTCGGTTCCGATGTAGACGTTAAGCCTTAATAAATTCTATATTAACACGTTTCAGTAATATCATGAACTCGAATATAATTGATAAAGTTAAATTTCAACTTATATTTATTGATTAAAATTATTTGAATTAATACCTATTACTTAAATAAATTATTATATTCTTACCCTTCACCATTCTCATGATCAAATTAGTCCCTTAGACTGACTATTAAAAATTAAACATTTAATGGTTTAAATGCTCAGTATTTCCCTCATACTCTGTGAACTTTTAAATTTATTCATACCGCTCTACTGTTTCAATCCAGGAAGCCTTGGTTGATATCTTGTACCTACTTCCAATGCTAATATCTGATCAACATATTTTGGTTCTTGTAACAACATATCTATGCACTTTATCTGCATTGAACTGTTTGCAGTGTAAACTTCTCCTTGAATTACCGATGTTAATTCGAATGTTTTTGCCTTTGAGGAAATGTGAAGAGGTTGATGATTCGTCCTCTTTGGTAATTTTCATTTTTAGTTAGTTGAATAAATGTTGAAATTTAAGAATGAATGTTAAAATTTAAGAAGAAATGTTATAATTTATGAATGAATGTTAAAATTTAAGAATAAATGTTAAAATTTAAGAAGAAATGTTAAAATTTAAGAAAAAATGTTGAAATATAAGAATAAATGTTAAAATGCAAGAATAAATGTTGAAATTTAAGAATAAATGTTGAAATAGAAGAATAAATGTTGAAATTTAAGAAAAAATGTTGAAATTTGAGAATAAATGTTGAAATTTAAGAATAAATGTTGAAATTTAAGAATAAATGTTAAAATTTAAGATTAAATAGTAAAATTTAAGAATAAAGGGTTAACATTTATGAATAAATGTTAAAATATTTATTTTTATATTAACTAAATTTATTTTCCTGTTGCTATAAATTCTTTTCTGTGGACATTTTCTATAAGATATTTATTAAATTTACAAACCATTTAATTATAAAATAGTAGCACATACCGTATGGTAATGAATTTATTCACATTGACAGATTTAGTGTTCATTTACTAGCTCGACAATTGCACTTTTTGTACTAACTCACATGTCACAGTACACTGGTTAATCTTATTTTATTTTATTTTCATTCTTTATTATGTTATATGTATGTAGGTGTATATACGAAAATGCTGTAAAATAACTGCATAATGCGATGACTGTAAATAATAAATAATCTATAATAATACATTTTAGATGTAATTAATTAACAAATACTTAAACCAATTATATATTATTATAATAATAAAAAATATTATATATTTTGATAAAAATGCGAGTAACATTATTTATTTTTAACTATTATGTTAATAATTTTAATCCATCTAATATCAATTGATAACCATTCATACGTACTCTAATAATAACGTTATCGTTTTCCAAATTTCTCCACATCGTTAAGCTACTCATCGTCATCGAATAATTCATCTTTTAGCGTGCGACAACCGATACATCACAGTCCGCTCATCGCCGCCACCTCCGCCACTTTTTATCTTCGGCCAATTGAACTTAGCGGCGTTTTTTTATGCCCGTCGATTTTCCGCTCAATTAACCATTTTGTGAGTCTAATAATTGTCGGCATTAATTAGCTTTGAATTAATTGCTCCTCACTGAAATACGACTTCGACAAGACGATTCTATTGATAATTGATAACTTTAGCTTCAAAATACAGTTACATTCTTTAAAATCACGACAGTTTTCATATTTACAAGATGATAAAGGCGTCATCTTAACATGATTTAGAATGTACAGTGACAACTGTGAGAGAAAAAACATGTTAAATTGACCCATTTCATTTAGTCTTCTTCTCACATTTATGTCTAGAGTATTTACTGATATTACATTTTTCGAGTACTTTGGGTGCTTGTAGCTTCATTATCAGTCATTTCACGATGTTCATGTCTTAATTCCCTACATAAAATTTATTTATTATCATGGTTTTAGAAGTAGGTCTTAGAAAATTATGCGACAACTTATACGCATATTAAATCAGAGAATAATTTTAACACTTAAAAGGGCGTCGGCATAATAAATCTGTAGGTCTCGATGCGAATAAATTTATACACTAATTCTAAATGAGCTAATAAATATAAAGCATCGCGACACAATATTGGGGGGAATACTTACTAAATAGATCACAGAGACGTGCTTTATACCTGTGCTTAGGGTACGCTAATTAATGAGTATATAGTAATACACTCTAACTGTGCAGTAACTGTACAATATTCATTAAAAAGTAAATAATAGTAATGATTAAATAAATTATAGGTATAAATACTATAAGAAAATAGGGTACACTATTGATTAAAAGATTATAAATTAAAGTTATTATAAATTAAAGGAAGTAATACACTCTATAAAATAGGCTACACTCCTTATTAAAAAGATATTCAATATTACTTATTAATTATCACCTATGCTAGATTAGTAACCCTATCGCTGGAATGTTTCGTCACAGGGTGGTGACTGGGGTGGGGAGGCAGAGGGTCGTGAGACACTGTTAAAGCAGTGCTTGTTTTCGAAAAGGTTACCTCGGGCTTCAAAAAAGACTCGGAGGGTTCTAGAATAAGATTGAGACGGGGGAGGTGGGGGTTAGACGGGGTGGGGGTTGGTGTGTGATACATTGTGGGTGTGGGTTGTGGTTTCAACTGTCTGGTTGGTAATGGTGGTAAAAGAGTACTTTTTGACTATTTTTTCGGTATTAGAATAGAGATGTTAATGGGGATATTACGGTGTTGGAATAACGTCGTTTCGGTGTTGGAATAACGTCGTTTCGGTGCTGGAATAACGTCGTTTCGGTGCTGGAATAACGTTGTTTCGATATTGTAATAGCATTGTTTCGATATTGGAATAACGTTTTTTCGATATTGGAATAACGTTTTTACGATATTGGAATAACGTTGTTTCGATGTTAGAAGAACGTTTTTCGATGTTAGAAGAACGTTTTTCGATGTTAGAAGAACGTTGTTTCGATATAAAAATAACGTTGCTTCGATATCAGGGTAACTTCTGATTTACTGGACGGTTCCACATTTTCGAACACGTAAGAAAAAGTATATAATAATGTAGGTATCATTTATACCTACCATTTAAAACTAAAATAATATTAATTATATAGGTTTTTCTTACATTGTCGAAGATGTGAAACTGACCGATAATTCGTATTTTATCCTAGCATATTCATTTCATATGAACTATAAGTTGAAGCTCAATGCCTAATTAGTTAACTTTTCAAATTGCTTAAAGTCACTCACCTCAGAGTAAGGTGATACCGCTAGGTAGTTAGTGCTATATCTTAGCACTAGGTGGCGCTATTAAATACAGTGTGTACTCTACTATGTGTATACACATCTCAGTGTCATTCGATGCTATGTAGGCCATTGCTCTGACACAGAGCATGTGATTGATGTTAAATCTATTATACTAACTAAAAAACGTTTCTATATATTAAAAAATAATGCTTTATCGAAAATTTCTAGAAATAAAAAAATGAAGAAAAAAATGTATTAGAAATGATAGAGTATTCTCTAATAATACTTGAAAAATATTAATTTCTTTAATAAATAATGGAAATAAACTGATTCATCTGAAATTGAATGGTGAGTGGATGTGGAGTTTATCCACTCACTGCACCTAATGAATGGTGAGTGGATGTGGAGTTTATCCACTCACTGCACCTAATGAATGGTGAGTGGATGTGGAGTTTATCCACTCACTGCACCTAATGAATGGTGAGTGGATGTGGAGTTTATCCACTCACTCTACCTAATGAATGGTGAGTGGATGTGGAGTTTATCCACTCACTGCACCTAATGAATGGTGAGTGGATGTGGAGTTTATCCACTCACTCTACCTAATGAATGGTGAGTGGATGTGGAGTTTATCCACTCACTGCACCTAATGAATGGTGAGTGGATGTGGAGTTTATCCACTCACTCCACCTAATGAATGGTGAGTGGATGTGGAGTTTATCCACTCACTGCACCTAATGAATGGTGAGTGGATGTGGAGTTTATCCACTCACTCCACCTAATGAATGGTGAGTGGATGTGGAGTTTATCCACTCACTGCACCTAATGAATGGTGAGTGGATGTGGAGTTTATCCACTCACTCTACCTAATGAATGGTCAGTGGATGTGGAGCATTGTTCGATGGTTCATCTATCCGACAGCAGCCGTCGGTGTAGCTTCATTTTTCACTCATCCTGTCGACGAGTACGTTACGGGAAAGGAAAACGGCAAAAGTTATCGGTGTACTGGACCAAAATGTGATAAGAGTAGTGTACTGGTTTGTAGTAGTTGGTGGTGTACTGGTTACTAGTGGTTTCTAGTGGTTTACTGATTAGTATTGGTTTCCACGGTGTACTGATGAATAGTTGTTATAATTTATTCCTACTTTTAAATCAAACATCGATGATTTTGAATCTTTTTAACAAATGTGTGTTTACATTTCGTTTGTATGTAGATGACATTAATTTCCATGTATCACACACTTTAAACTGCAACAGGTGTACTCACCGAAAGGAGAATTCCTCCCTAACTGCTGAACAAGCACAAATGGTCTGCAAGAAAGAAATCTGTTAGGTGGAATATTGTCCGAATGTCTTGTGGCACAGGAAGGCGAATGCCATTTCTTATTCTTCAGTCGATAGTCTCTTAACATTTACTTTTGGCTCACTGAATCTATCATTGGACTTGATGCGCTATTGTATCTCATTGATAGCTTTTGCGACTAATAAAAGATGTTCATGGTACACAGAGTGAAAGACCGTATTTATTATAAGTAGTTTTCATCTTTTATTTCTTAAAAATGATCAAGATTGTCAAATTTGGTGCTGGATGCTAAATTTTTTATCTTCTGGTGAGGTGCTTGAGTCAAAGCAACTGGGGAAGTAAAAAGGCCTTGCATAGACAGAACGATAAATCTCATGTCTTCATCCTGGAAGTGGTCCAAAGTAGAAGGGTTCATGAATTGTGAATGGCCGAGTTATTTGTAGTTACTGAGATTGAACACCAGAGAGCGCAGCGAGTCGGACTCGTGATGAATGTTGGTGTTAAGTGTTCGGACACTTACCCTCACATGATGGTAGTTTTTATTGTTGTTCCACGAGATTTCTGGATATGGATACCTCTCCCCTTTTGCTAGAATAATCGACCTGTCCGGCTCTCGATCATTAAGGATTCAAAGATGACCAATGAATTTGATGATTGTGGAATCACTCGAATCATTCTATATGAAATATTTCCACCCTGGTCTTCCTTCTCCAAATAATCCAACTATTGGTCGTGACAGTAAGACTCAAATCCCCTATAATAATGTCATAAAAACTTTCTCCAGCACCTTTCTCCAAAACAAAGCCATTCAAATCTCCTTCTTTGAGATACTTTCGAATTCAAGAGACGGAGGAGTGGAGGGCAGTCGGTTGGTTTGGTCCCCTCCTGACCGTCTCGACTAATTCAATGACAGTAGTCAAATTGATGTGCTAAAAGAGTCACCACCGTTTCTTTCTTTTCTCTCTCATTTCATTCCAACTCGTGTAAATAAATTGTGTCCGTTATGTTTAATTTATTGCATACTTCAAAGCTCAAATCGTTCGGAATAAATACGAGATATGCTCTTTTAAAATTCGAATCTTTGAGTAATATATCAATGAAGTTCAATTACCCAAAGTGGTTTCGATTAAAATGCCTAATGGCTGATCTCTTATACATGCCGATACGATTTCAAAAGAAGTGAAACTTTCTAATACATCTCCTAAAGGAACCCAATCTTGTCTGCAATAATGTCCTCAGCCTCCTACAAACTTTTGCTCTCTCCTATCACAGTTCGTCGATGTCTTCTTGTAGAAACTTTTGAAATTTGTATATTTGCCTGGCAAGTTTGAGTGTTTCTCAATGGAGTGTATGAATTTGTTGTACTTTGATGATGGTGTATCTCTGTAAACTTTTCCCCGACCAATTTATCTGATCATTTTGGATTGAGGAGTATCTTAATATATATTTACAAATATGATTTTATTTAGTAAATTCATTTATAATGCTGTGCAATTAATTTTCGTAATAAACACGCTGACATTATTCCTCATTATAACGGATATAGTTTCCCTGGATCTTCTTTTCTACTATGAAGTGAAATCTTTTTCATTCTTCTTACAGTACATAATAGGAACAATAGGCTTATATTACAGTAACAAGCTGGGCCATTCTCTTCGCATTTTACTAAACCTCAAAGAGGTATAACATTAAATACATTGGGCTAGGTTACTTAATTAAATATCGTCTCCATAGTGTTTCAAATCTTCAATCAATTTGCAACACCACGTAAAATATTCGGCGTCTAAAATAGAATAGCTGTTCTAATCCTCCCCCAGTCCCAAACAAAACATTCGTGATCCTTGCTGATAAAATTTCCGGAACAGGAGGCAAAATTTCCCTCTACAGAATGAAGTGCTGCTAGTGATAGAATCTAAAATTGGCAGAGATGTCTGAATTCATTGGAAAGATGACAAAATTGATTTTTAAAAGCCACAGCATAAAGATTTTGCAAAAATATTATTAGTGTATTTTTAACTATATATTGTCAATTATTCATGTTTTTATTAATTAAACTAATAAACAATATTTTTTGCAAATTTTATTGTATATTATATGCATGAATAATATGTGTGACAGAATAGCAGAGTTTCCCTTCCGAGCCTAAACCGTTTTCCATGTCTGGTTTTGTTTTTACCCCACACTAAAATAAATATGTAGAGCGGCTCTCGAAAAATATCTTGTAGCTGAAATGGAGTACAAGACCTTCAAATTGAGCTGGTGACAGTGATACTCCTATTCTATTTTATACCCTCAGTGAAATTATGAATAAGTTATTAATCTTAAATAGTAGTTCTTTTTGTTTAAATGATTACCCATTTTTAGAAAAAGGGGGAGACCTTTACGTTTCTGCATACTTTTCCGGCCGTTAAGTGCCTTCTAATATCTATAAATTTCATAAATAGGTCCGTTCTTTTCACTATTGCAAAGTTAATGATATCGGCTATTTCCTAAAAACCATTGACTTGCTAAGCTCCCCGATACAATAGGTAGCCTTTACATATATTTATCAGATCTGCCTGCATTCGGGGTCGTGTGTACCGTGAATGTGTTCTCGAAGCTCTTCAACTCGATAATGATGTTGAAGCTGTTACAATAGTCTGCCTCTTGAGAAGGACGACGAGAGAAGCGTTAGTGTAATAATTATTGGACAATTATTTGTATGAAGTGATCATTCGAACAGAAATGTCTTTATTTTGGAACAACTTTTTAAGATTAAATTAGTTTTATTCTAAGGTTATTCTAATTTAAAACATTTAAAGTGTATGGAAGGACTGAAATAAGTTAACATTGTTAATTTTTCAATATCTTTCGTATTTAAAGGATAAAACTGAGACCCTTCACCGTGCTGGCTGGTCCCCCTCGTACTGCGTTCTCTCATGCACTCCTGCAACTTAATTTGCTGATTTGGTGCTAAATTAGGGTGGAGATTTAGTGTCGTAATGGTATGGTTATTGCCTTAGTATGGAAATGGAACCAATTGATTACACTTAATCCTCAAATAAGTAAATACAAATAGTTAATTTTCAGAGCAAATGGTGGTGATGAAAATTAAACTTAGTATAGTAGGGGAGTAACTACCTAGTTAATGCAAGAACACACATCTTTCGGTAATTTTTCGATTTACTTTATTTCATATATATTTCCAGGACTAAAATAAACATTTACTTATAAATCTAATTAAAACTGTAATATCGTACTTTTCATTTTCATTGAATGAAAATCATTAGCTGCACTCTAGATCAATTGTTTCTTATAAAGCTATCACAATTGGGTAAATAGATTTAAAAATGTCAGCTTCCTGCACTGTAATCAGTTGCTATTCCTTCTGGCAATCTCCAGAATGGCTCTATTTACACGTTTTTAATGTGTTCAGCAGAGCTACATCACAGTTACCGCGTTTGAAAGTGCCGTGTCGTTTATTTTCGATCGTGCGTACGTTCGTTCTCTCGCTCGCATTCGGCAGGAGATGCGCATTTGCATAAATGCAATAATGAAAGTAAATCTCTAGGTAGTTAGTATTTCATGACACGCCGCCGTCTAGTTTGTAATGGACAAAATAACATCGAGAGCTGTCAGCTGGGTATAGATTTTAAAGCGATCACAGTGCTTCATGATGAAGCAGGGCACAACGGATTAAAGGATGAGTTAGTACTAAAATTTAATGAAATCTCTCCATCGTTTTTTATATGAAATGCCTACACATTTTAATGAAGTGTCTTAATTTAAAAGTCTGGAGTAGTAGGTATCTCTATATTTCATAAAGATAAGTCATTATTACATATTATTATTAACTTGAAAGCAGAATTGTTGAAGCTGAAACTGTAATGAGTAGCAATTAAGACAGGCGCTGTACCGCCATTGCTTTCAGTTAAAGGTTTAATTACTACGTTAAAGCTACGGGAGAATAACTTGTCCAACACTTGTCGACCGAACTCACTGTTCGTTAAAGCGAAGACACTTTAAAAGTTCGTGTTCGGTGTGACGCACACAACTTCTAATGTGTGTATATGATGGAAGTGCTTGTGAGTATATACATAATATATATAATGAGCTAATGAATGCACATTGCTTGAAAATGTCTGCAACGTTAGTGTTTTGAATGCGTTTCATGAATAGGTATTGATTCAACTTGTGCTACATCAATATAGTCATTTGAATGTAAAAGTTCTATGCGAGTGAATAGAAGGAGATTGCATATTCTGTAATACATGGTTACCAACTGAAGAAATACATTTATATTTCTATCTATTATCGAGGCGCAAGTTTTAACTAGATGATTTCTATTCACGATTGCTTGAAATTGAGTTGTTTTTGGAAGTTATGTACCTGTTTGTGTTCCATTTAAAGAACTTCGGTGGGGATACAACCGATCACAATTGTATCGTTCTTGGGTAAGTAATTTTACTCATTCTGTTTCTATGGAGGAAACCAATATATTCTCAGCTTGTTGATTAAATAAAGTAAATTGTAATGAAACTTAATGTGTATTTATAATCAATATAGATATAGCATAGTCTGCTACAGTCATTTATTCGATTTTATTCTCACTATAAGTGGTGTTGTCGACAGAAGTTGGCCAATTACATGAAGTGATAGTCTAGATCACTTAATCGAAGTTCCAGCACTATTGGACGAGATTATAGTTTTACTATTATTTCTATGGGCTCGTACAGATAAAATTGAGGCCTTGCTAGCCAAGTTTTATGACTTAATCCAGATTCAAAGAGTGCTCTTAGAAATTAAAAATCAATTACCTTATCAAATTAAATCGCGTTCAAACTTTTGGAATTGGTTAAACTTTTAGTTGGTGATAGTTCTTGATTGGTGGGGAATTTTTGTTGTGAACAGTCGTGAGATGGATTGTCTTACAGTGTCGGGAAAAAACTTAAATATTTAAAGTATAAAATGATAAATTATAAGCAACTTATTTATATCTCCAGATTTAAATTTTGATTTGTTTGAGTTAAGTTAAAATAAATTTTCGATTGAAAATATTAATTTTGCAAATAATTATAAATTAGGATAATTTTTATTTATTAATAAATATTGATGATGAAAATATTTTTTCATAGGAAAATTTTGATAATAAAAAACATCTTTAAGGTCTATTTGACATCGTAGTTTGCAAATAGTTCACTACTGACTTTCTTCCACTCCCTGCAACAAGATATCCCAGAGCGGTAGGGGTAAACGGTTCTCTCTCGATCTTCTCATGTTTTTTTAATGTCACTTCTTAAATCCTTATACAAAACTTTGACATTGAAGCCTTCGGAGAAGATTTCGACACAGCCTTGCTTCGAATTGTTTAACATTTAGGGGGAGGGAGGGGAGAGAGGTGTAGCGTTATTAGTAGCATGATGCTATAAACTTTATTCCAGAAAAAATTTATATTGAGCGTAAAATATAAAATTATGATCAAGAAGTGTGATTTGTATGCGTTAAAAAATAAATTTCAATTTCCATATTAGTTTCCATTGATGTTTTTGGTCTCCGTCCTGATAATGTTAAGGGGCTATCGAAGGTTAAAACGGGTATCTCATATGGCCCCACCATAACTTTCTCTCTTAATCTTCTATGGCCCCATCATAACTTCCTCTCTTAATCTTCTATGGCCCCACCATAACTTTCTCTCTTAATCTTCTATAGCCCCACCATAACTTTCTCTCTTAATCTTCTATGGCCCCACCATAACTTTCTCTCTTAATCTTCTATGGCCCCACCATAACTTTCTCTCTTAATCTTCTATGGCCCCACCATAACTTTCTCTCTTAATCTTCTATGGCCCCACCGATAACTTTCTCTCTTATTCTTCTATAGCCCCACCATAACTTTCTCTCTCAATCTTCTATAGCCCCACCCATAACTTTCTCTCTTAATCTTCTATGGCCCACCATAATTTCCCACAGAGTAGAACGTTAAACCTCATTTTTGGATACCGTAGCACAGTCCTTTTGTCCGTCCGAATCCCTCTACGTCATCCGAAAGATCGAAAGTACGTAACTTATTCCGCGGTCCGGAAAAGGAACCCAGAGTTCACTGTATATTTCATTTTTTAGCTCCAAAGTTGATATAATAAAAGGATGGCAATTTTTTGGATGGAGTAGAAGAACTTTGGGGTCAGATTCCCAGGCAGTATAGTTTTTGGAGAATTTTATTGCCCTAATATAACTGATGGGACATTTTTAGTGGAGCTCTTTAATTGCTTCCATTATTTATAGTAATGACATATAGATGGGGGGGGGGGGGGGGTGAATGGGGGGGGGGGGGGTGAGTGAATGGGGGTGAGTGAGTGAGTGAATGGAATGGGGGGGAGTGAGTGAATAGGGGGGTGAGTGAGTGAATGGGGGTGAGTGAGTGAGTGAGTGAATGGGGGGGGAGTGAGTGAATGGGGGTGAGTGAGTGAATGGGGGGGGGAGTGAATGGGGGGGAGTGAGTGAATGGGGGTGAGTGAGTGAATGGGGGTGAGTGAGTGAATGGGGGTGAGTGAGTGAATGGGGGTGAGTGAGTGAATGGGGTGAGTGAGTGAATGGGGGGTGGAGTGAGTGAATGGGGGGTGAGTGAGTGAATGGGGGTGAGTGAGTGAATGGGGGGGAGTGAGTGAATGGGGGTGAGTGAGTGAATGGGGGTGAGTGAGT